>MU228078.1:6460338-6479154 GCA_018584345.1 Thuja plicata
AGTGGTGTGCAGAGTTTTAGAATCTGAGCACTAGGTAGGACTATCTATGCAATCCAGAGAGGGAATCGAGAGTTGATTTCAGTCCAGGGTCCCTTAAAATAGTAGGGGCACAGATGTTCGAAATGCATTATTTACTCCTATGAAAAAATAGACATAAAGGAACTGAGATAGATGTGTATTCTGGAAATCTGGGATTATAGAGGGGATCCAGTCTGCATGTGGGTCCAGCCAGGGTCCATCCCAAAGGGACCTAGTTCAAACCAGGCCACCCCCAAATATATATGGAAAATATATGGCAGCAAATGTGTTTCGTGACCCCAGGGCACTTGTTTCCGTATCAAGGAGGTTCCTTGTAAATATATTGCAGGAACTTGAATGATGGGTATAATGAGACCAAGTGTGGAGACAGAGGAACACAGATGTCTGGAGGGTAGGTTGACAATGACAAAGTGAAGTATAAAATCATACCTCCCTCAGCCGTTTGGATTGCAATGTAGTCGCTATCAATGGAAAATTTCTTTCGCCCGTGCAGAGATGCAAAAACCCCGACACCGCTATTGAACAATGACAACGTTTTCTCTTTTTTTTTGCCTTATATCCCGTTAACGTTGCAATTGCGACATTGTCAAGTTATAATTGAAAAAAAAAAGCCAAAAACACTTAACATTTGGCCCCCATCGCAAATTGCTGTCGCAATTTCACCCCAAATGTATTAGTGAATGCTTCCATTTTAAATTTCATGAAGATCGGAGGTCATTTGAAATATTAATTTAAACATTTAATTTTTCTCCCAGACGTAAAAAGTGTCAAAAAAAGTTTGAATTTTGAACAATCTGAGGTAAACCCACCTAATATTTTTATGTCAAAAGCGTCCATTTTAAATTTTAACAGCATTAGAGCTCGGTTTAAATATTAATTTAAACTTTCAATTTTTCTCAATCAGAGGAAAACCCACCTAATATTTTGATGTCAAATGCTTCTATTTAAATTAGAAGCATCTGATATCAAAATATTAACTTCAAGTTTCAAATATTAATTTAAATTTTCAGTTTTATAGAGTAAGAGGAAAACCCACCTAATACTTTAATATCAAATGCTTCCATTTTAAATTTCATGAAGATCGGATCTCGTTTGAAATATTAGTTTAAATTTTCAATTTTACTCAATCAGAGGAAAACCCACCTAATATTTTTATGTTTATGTCAAATGCTTCCACTTTAAATTTCATGGAGATCTGAGCTCATTTGAAATATTAATTTTAAGTTTCAATTTTACACAATAAGTGGAAAACCCACCTAATATTTTGATGTCAAATTACTTCCAATTTAAATTTCACGAAGATCAGAGCTCGGTTGAAATATTAATTTAAATTTTCAATTTTCTCAATTCGAGGAGAAACCACCTAATATTTTGATGTCAAATGATTCTGTTTTAAATTTCACGAAGATCAGAGCTCATTTGAAATATTAATTTAAACATTCAATTTTGCTCCCGGGTGTAAAACTTGTCACAAAAAAGTTTCAATTTTGCACAATCAGAGGTAAACCCACCTAATATTTTGATGTGAAATGCTTCCATTATAAATTTCATGAACATTAGAGCTCATTTCAAATACTAATTTTAAATTTTAAATTTGCTCAATCAGAGGAAAACCCACCTAATATTTTGATTTCAAATGCAACATTTGACAACAAAATATTAATTTAAAGTTTCAAATATTAATTTAAAGTTTTAGTTTTACAAAATCAGAGGAAAACCCACATAATATTTTAATGTCAAATGCTTCCATTCTAAATCTCACAAAGATCGGATCTCATTTTAAATATTAATTTAAAGTTTCAATTTTGCTCGATCAGAGGAAAACCCACCTAATATTTTGATGTCAAATGCTTCTATTTTAAATTTCATGGAGATCCCAACTCATTTGAAATATTAATTTCAAGTTTCAATTTTACACAATCAGTGGAAAACCCACCTAATATTTTGATGTCAAATGCTTCTAATTTAAATTTCACAAAGATCGGAGCTCATTTGAAATATTAATTTAAAGTTTGAATTTTCTCAATCAGAGGAGAACCCACCTAATATTTTGATGTCAAATGCTTCCATTTTAAATTTCACGAAGATCGTAGCTCATTTGAAATATTAATTTAAATATTTAATTTTTCTTTCGGATGTAAAACATGTCAAAAAAAAGTTTCAATTTTGCACAATCAGAGGAAAACCTACCTAATATTTTAATGTCAAATGCTTCCATTTTAAATTTCAAGAGCATTAGAGCTCATTTTAAATATTAATTTAAAGTTTCAATTTTTCTCAATCAGAGGAAAACCCACCTAATATTTTGGTGTCAAATGCTTGTATTTTAACTTACAAGCATCTGACATAAAAATATTAACTTAAAGTTTCAAATATTAATTTAAAGTTTCAATTTTAAACAGTAAGAGGAAAACCCACCTAATAATTTAATGTCAAATGCTTCTATTTTAAATTTCACGAAGATCAGATCTTGTTTGAAATATTAATTTAAAGATTCAATTTTGCTCAATCAGAGGAAAACCCACCTAGTATTTTGATGTCAAATGCTTCTACTTTAAATTTCATGGAGATCCAAGCTTGTTTGAAATATTAATTTCAAGTTTCAATTTTACACAATCAGTGGAAAACCCAACTAATATTTTGATGTGAAATGCTTCCAATTTAAATTTCACGAAGATCGGAGCTCGTTTGAAATATTAATTTAAAGTTTCAATTTTCTCAATCAGAGGAGAACCCACCGAATATTTTGATGTCAAATGCTTCTATTTTAAATTTCACAAAGATCAGAGCTCATTTGAAATATTAATTTAAACATTGAATTTTGCTCTCGAGTGTAAAACGCGTCCTAAAAAAGTTTCAATGCTTCTATTTTAAATTTCATGGAGATCCGAGCTAGTTTGAAATATTAATTTCAAGTTTCAATTTTACACAATCAGTGGAAAACCCATGTAATATTTTGACGTCAAATGCTTCCAATTTAAATTTCACAAAGATCGGAGCTCGTTGAAAATATTAATTTAAAGTTTCAATTTTCTAAATCAGAGGAGGACCCACATAATACTTTGATGTCAAATGCTTCCATTTTAAATTTTACGAAGATTGGAGCTCATTTGAAATATTAATTTAAACATTCAATTTTGATGTCAGAGGAGGACCCACCTAATATTTGGATGTCAAATGCTCCTATTTTAAATTTCATGGAGATCCGAGCTCATTTGAAATATTAATTTCAAGTTTCAATTTCACACAATAAGTGGAATACCCACCTAATATTTTGATGTCAAATGCTTCCAATTTAAATTTCACAAAGATCGAAGCTCGTTTGGAATATTAATTTAAATTTTCAATTTTCTCAATCAGAGGAGAACCCACCTAAAATTTTGATGTCAAATGCTTCCTTTTTAAATTTCAATTTTATACAATTAGAGGTAAACCCACCTAATATTTTGATGTCAAATGCTTCCATTTTAAATTTCAAGAGCATCAGAGCTCATTTTAAATATTAATTTAAAGTTTTAGTTTTTCTCAATCAGAGGAAAACCCACCTAATATTTTGATGTCAAATCCTTCCATTTTAAATTTCACAAACATCGGAGCTCATTTGAAATACTAATTTAAACTATTAATTTTTCTCAATCAGAGGAAAACCCACCTAATATTTGGATGGAAAATGCTTCTATTTTAAATTGGAAGCATTTGACATCAAAATATTAATTTAAAGTTTAAGTTTTAAAACATCAGAGGAAAGTCCACATAATATTTTAATGTCAAATGCTTCCATTTTAAATCTCACAAAGATCGGATCTCATTTGAAATATTAATTTAAAGTTTCAATTTTGCTCAATGAGAGGAAAACCCACCTAATATTTTGATGTCAAATGATTCTATTTAAATTTCATGGAGATCCAAGCTCATCTAAAATATTAATTTTATGTTTCAATTTAATACAATCAGTGGAAAACCCACCTAATACTTTGATGTCAAATGCTTCCAATTTAAATTTTACAAAGATCGGAGCTCATTTTAAATATTAATTTAAAGTTTAAATTTTCTTAATCAGAGGAGAACCCACCTAATATTTTGATGTCAAATGCTTCCATTTTAAATTTCACTAAGATCGGAGCTCATTTGAAATATTAATTTAAACATTCAATTTTTCTTCTGGACGTAAAATGTATCAAAAAAAAGTTTCAATTTTGCACAATCAGAGGCAAACCCACCAAATATTTTGATTTCAAATGCTTCTATTTTAAATTTCAAGAGCATCAGAGCTTGTTTTAAATATTAATTTAAACTTTCAATTTTGTTCAATCAGAGGAAAACCCACCTAATATTTTGATGTCAAATGCTTTTATTTTAAATTAGAAGGATCTGACATCAAAAACTTAACTTAAAGCTTCAAATTTAATTTAAATTTTCAGTTTTATAGAGTAAGAGGAAAACCCACCTAATACTTTAATGTCAAATACTTCCATTTTAAATTTCACGAAGATCGGATCTTGTTTGAAATATTAATTTAAAGTTTCAATTTTGCTCAATCAGAGGAAAACCCACCTTATATTTTGATGTCAAATGCTTCTATTTAAATTTCATGGAGATTCGAGCTCGTTTGAAAGATGAATTTCAAGTTTCAATTTTACACAATCAATGCAAAACCCACCTAATATTTTGATCTCAAATGCTCCCAATTTAAATTTCACAAAGATCGGAGCTCGTTTGAAATATTAATTTAAAGTTTCAATTTTCTCAATCAGAGGAGAACCCACCTAATATTTTGATGTCAAATACTTCCATTTTAAATTTCCCAAAGATTGGAGCTCATTTGAAATATTAATTTAAACATTCAATTTTGCTCCAAGGTGTAAAACGTGTCACAAAAAAGTTTCAATTTTGTACAATCAAAGGTAAACCCACCTAATATTTTGATGTCAAATGCTTCCATTTTAAATTTCAGGAACATCAGAGCTCATTTGAAATACTAATTTAAACTTTTAAATTTTCTGAATCAGAGGAAAACCCGCCTAATATTTTGATGTCAACTGGTTCTATTTTAAATTGGAAGTATTTGACATCAAAATATTAATTTAAAGTTTCAAATATTAATTTAAAGTTTCCATTTTACACAATCAGAGGAAAACCCACATAATATTTTAATGTCAAATGCTTCCATTTTAAATCTCACGAAGATCGTATCTCATTTGAAATATTATTTAAAAATTCAATTTTTCTCAATCAGAGGAAAACCCACCTAATATTTTAGTGTCAAATGCTTCTATTTTAAATTTCATGGAGATCTGAGCTCATTTGAAATACTAATTTCAAGTTTCAATTGCACACAATCTGTGGAAAACCCACCTTATATTTTGATGTCAAATGCTTCTAATTTAAATTTCACAAAGATCAAAGCTCGATTGAAATATTAATTTAAAGTTTCAATTTTCTCAATCAGAGGAGAACCCACCTAATATTTTGATGTCAAATGCTTCTATTTTAAATTAGAAGCATCTGACATCAAAATATTAACTTAAAGTTTCAAATATTAATTTAAAGTTTCAGTTTTATGAAGTAAGAGGAAAACCCACCTAATACTTTAATGTCAAATGCTTCCATTTTAAATTTCACAAAGATCAGATCTCATTTGAAATATTAATTTAAATTTTCAATTTTGCTCAATCAGAGGAAAACCCACCTCATATTTTGATGTCAAATGCTTCTATTTTAAATTTGATGGAGATCTGAGCTTGTTTGAAATATTAATTTCAAGTTTCAATTTTACAAAATCAGTGGAAAACTCACCTAATATTTTGATGTCAAATGCTTCCAATTTAAATTTCACAAAGATCAGAGCTTGTTTGAAATATTAATTTAAAGTTTCAATTTTGTCAATCAGAGGAGAACCCACCTAATATTTTGATGTCAAATGCTTCTATTTTAAATTTCATGAAGATCGGAGCTCATTTGAAATATTAATTTAAACAATCAATTTTGCTCCCGGGTGTAAAATGTGTCACAAAAAAGTTTCAATTTTGAACAATCAGAGGTAAACCCACCCAATATTTTTATGTCAAATGCTTCCATTTTAAATTTGACGAACATCGGAGCTCATTTGAATTACTAATTTAAAATTTTAGTTTTGCTCAATCAGAGGAAAACCCACCTAATATTTTGAGTTCAAATGCTTCTATTTTAAATTGGAAGCATTTGACATCAAAATATTAATTTAAAGTTTCAAATATTAATTTAAAGTTTTTGTTTTACACAATCAGAGGAAAACCCACATAATATTTTAGAGTCAAATGCTTCCATTTTAAATCTCACAAAGATCAAATCTTGTTTGAAATATTAATTTAAAGTCTTAATTTTTCTCAATCAGAGCAAAAACCCACCTAATATTTTGATGTCAAATGCTTCTATTTTAAATTTCATGGAGATCCGAGGTCATTTGAAATATTAATTTCAAGATTAAATTTCACACAATCAGTGGAAAACCCACCTAATATTTTGATGTCAAATGCTTCCAATTGAAATTTCACAAAGATCAGAGCTCATTTGAAATATCAATTTAAAGTTTCAATTTTCTCAATTAGAGGAGAACCCACCTAATATTTTGATGTCAAATGCTTCCATTTTAAATTTCATGAAGATTAGAGCTCATTTGAAATATTAATTTAAACATTCAATTTTTCTCCCAGACGCAAAACGTGTCAAAAAAAAGTTTCAATTTTGCACAATCAGAGGTAAACCCACCTAATATTTTGATGTCAAATGCTTGTATTTTAAATTAGAAGGATCTGACATCAAAATATAAATTTAAAGTTTCAAATATTAATTTAAAATTTCAATTCTATAGATTAAGAGGAAAACCCACCTAATACTTTAATGTCAAATGCTTCCATTTTAAATTTCACGAAGATCAGATCTTGTTTGAAATATTAATTTAAAGTTTCAATTTTACTCAATCAGAGGAAAACCCACCTAATATTTTAATGTCAAATGCTTCTATTTAAATTTCATGGAGATCTGAGCTCATTTGAAATATGAATTTCAAGTTTCAATTTTACACAATCAGTGAAAAACCCACCTAATATTTTGATGTCAAATGCTTCCAATTTAAATTTCATGAAGATCAGAGCTCGTTTAAAATATTAATTTAAAGTTTCAGTTTTCTCAATCAGAGGATAACCCACCTAATATTTTGATGTCAAATGCTTCCATTTTAAATTTCTCAAAGATCGGAGCTCATTTGAAATATTAATTTAAACATTCAATTTTGCTCCCTGGTGTAAAATGTGTCACAAAAAAGTTTCAATTTTGCACAATCAGAGGTAAATACACCTAATATTTTGATGTCAAATGCTTCCATTTTAAATTTCATGCACATCAGAGCTCATTTGAAATACTAATTTAAACTTTTTATTTTGCTCAATTAGAGGAAAACCCAACTAACATTTTGATGTCAAATGATTCTATTTTAAATTGGAAGCATTTGACATCAAAATATTAATTTAAAGTTTCAAATATTAATTTAAAGTTTTAGTTTTACACAATCAGAGGAAAACCCACCTAATATTTTAATGTCAAATGCTTCTATTTAAATTTTATGGAGATTTGAGCTCGTTTGAAATATGAATTTCAAGTTTCAATTTCACACAATCAGTGGAAAACCCACCTAATATTTTGATGTCAAATGCTTCCAATTTAAATTTCACAAAGATCAAAGCTCGTTTGAAATATTAATTTAAAGTTTCAATTTTCTCAATCAGTGGAGAACCCACCTAATATTTTGATGTCAAATGCTTCCATTTTAAATTTCACGAAGATCGAAGCTCATTTGAAATATTAATTTAAACATTCAATTTTTCTCCCAGACGTAAAACGTGTCAATAAAAAGTTTCAAATTTGTATAATCAGAGGTAAACCCACCTAATATTTTGATGTCAAATGCTTCCATTTTAAATTTCATGAACATCAGAGCTCATTTGAATTACTAATTTAAACTTTTAGTTTTGCTCAATCAGAGGAAAACCCACCTAATATTTTGATGTCAAATGCTTCTATTTTAAATTGGAAACATTTGACATCAAAATATTAATTTAAAGTATCAATTTTTCTCAATCAGAGGAAAACCCACCTAATATTTTGATGTCAAATGATTCTATTTTAAATTTCATGGAGATCTGAGGTCATTTGAAATATTATTTTCAAGTTTAAATTTCACACAATCAGTGGAAAACCCACCTAATATTTTGATGTGAAATGCTTCCAATTTAAATTTCACAAAGATCGGAGCTCGTTTGAAATATAAATTTAAAGTTTCAATTTTCTCAATCAGAGGAGAACCTACCTAATATTTTGATGTCAAATCCTTCTATTTTAAATTTCATGAAGATCGGAGCTCATTTGAAATATTAATTTAAACATTCAATTTTTCTCCCAGACGTAAAACATGTCAAAAAAAAGTTTCAATTTTGCACAATCAGAGGTAAACCCACCTAATATTTTGATATCAAATGCTTCCATTTTAAATTTCAAGAGCATCAGAGTTCATTTTAAATATTAATTTAAACTTTCAATTTTGCTCAATCAGAGGAAAACCCACCTAATATGTTGATGTCAAATGCTTGTATTTTAAATTAGAAGGATCTGACATCAAAATATAAATTTAAATTTTCAAATATTAATTTAAAGTTTCAGTTTTATAGAATAAGAGGAAAACCCAGCTAATACTTTAATGTTAAATGCTTCCATTTTAAATTTCACGAAGATCAGATCTCGTTTGAAATATTGATTTAAAGTTTCAATTTTACTCAATCAGAGGAAAACCCACCTAATATTTTGATGTCAAATGTTTCTACTTTAAATTTCATGGAGATCCGATCTTGTTTGAAATATTAATTTCAAGTTTCAATTTTATACAATCAGTGGAAAACCCACCTAATATTTTGATGTCAAATTGCTTCCAATTTAAATTTCATGAAGATTGGAGCTCGGTTGAAATATTAATTTAAAGTCTCATTTTTCTCAATCTGAGGAGAACCCGCCTAATATTTTGATGTCAAATGCTTCTATTTTAAATTTCACGAAGATCGGAGCTCATTTGAAATATTAATTTAAACATTCAATTTTTCTCTCGGGTGTAAAACGTGTCACAAAAAAGTTTTAATTTTGCACAATCAGAGGTAAACGCACCTAATATTTTGATGTCAAATGCTTCCATTTTAAATTTCATGAACATCGGAGCTCATTTGAAATACTAATTTAAAATTTTAATTTTGCTCAATCAGAGGAAAACCCACATAATATTTTGATGTCAAAAGCTTCTATTTTAAATTGGAAGCATTTGACATCAAAATATTAATTTAAAGTTTCAAATATTAATTTAAAGTTTCAGTTTTACACAATCTTAGGAAAACCCACATAATATTTTAATGTCAAATGCTTCCATTTTAAATCTCACGAAGATCGGATCTCATTTGAAATATTAATTTAAAGTTTCAATTTTCCTCAATCAGAGGAAAACACACCTAATAATTTGATGTCAAATGCTTCTATATTAAATTTCATGGAGATCTGAGCTCGTTTGAAATATTAATTTCAAGTTTCAATTTTACATATTCAGTGGAAAACCCACCTAATATTTTGATGTCAAATGCTTCCAATTTAAATTTCATGAAGATCAGAGCTCGTTTGAAATATTAGTTTAAAGTTTCAATTTTCTCAATCAGAGAAGAACCCACGTAATATTTTGATGTCAAATGCTTCCAATTTAAATTTCACAAAGATCGGAGCTCGTTTGAAATATTAATTTAAAGTTACAATTCTCATAATCAGTGGATAACCCACCTAATATTTTGAAGGTTAAATGCTTCCATTTTAAATTTAAAAAAGATCAGAGCTCATTTGAAATATTAATTTCAACATTCAACTTTTCTCCTGGACGTAAAACGTGTCAAAAAAAAGTCTCTATTTTGCACAATCAAAGGTAAACCCACCTAATATTTTGATATCAAATGCTACCATTTTAAATTTCAAGAGGATTAGAGCTTGTTTTAAATATTAGTTTAAACTTTCAATTTTGCTCAATCAGAGGAAAACCCACCTAATATTTTGATGTCAAATGCTTCTATTTTAAATTAGAAGCCTCTAACATCAAAATATTAACCTAAAGTTTCAAATAATAATTTAAAGTTTCAATTTTATTTAGTAGGAGGAAAACCCACCTAGTACTTTAATGTCAAATGCTTTCATTTTAAATTTCATGAAGATTGGATCTCGTTTGAAATATTAATTTAAAGTTTCAATTTTCCTCAATCAGAGGAAAACCCACCTAATATTTTCATGTCAAATGCTTCTATTTTAAATTTCATGGAGATCCAAGCTCATTTGAAATATTAATTTCAAGTTTCAATTTTACACAATCAGTGGAAAATCCACCTAATATTTTGATGTCAAATGCTTCCAATTTAAATTTCACGAAGATCAGAGCTCGTTTGAAATATTAATTAAAATTTTATATTTTCTCAATCAGAGGAGAACCCGCCTAATATTTTGATGTCAAAGGCTTCTATTTTAAATTTCACGAAGATCGGAGCTCATTTGAAATATTAATTTAAACATTCAATTTTGCTCCCGCGTGTAAAACGTGTCACAAAAAAGTTTTAATTTTGCACAGTCAGAGGTAAACCCACCTAATATTTTGATGACAAATGCTTCCATCTTAAATTTCATGAGCATCGGAGCTCATTTGAAATACTAATTTAAACTTCTAATCTTGCTCAATCAGAGGAAAACCCACCTAATATTTTGATGTCAAATGCTTCTATTTTAAATTGGAAGCATTTGACATCAAAATATTAATTTAAAGTTTCAAATATTAATTTAAAGTTTCAAATATTAATTTAAAGTTTCAAATATTAATTTAAAGTTTCAAAACCCACATAATATCTTAATGTTAAATGCTTCCATTTTAAATCTCACGAAGATCGGATCTCGTTTGAAATATTAATTTAAAGTTTCAATTTTGCTCAATCAGAGGTAAACCCACTTAATATTTTTGATGTAAAATGCTTCTACTTTAAATTTCATGGAGATCCGAGCTCATTTGAAATATTAATTTCAAGTTTCAATTTTACACAATCAGTGGAAAACCCACCTAATATTTTGATGTCAAATGCTTCCAATTTAAATTTCACAAAGATCGGAGCTCATTTGAAATATTAATTTATAGTTTCAATTTTCTCAATCAGAGGAGAACCCACCTAATATTTTGACGTCAAATGCTTCCATTTTAAATTTCATGAAGGTCAGAGCTCATTTGAAATATTAATTTAAACATTCAATTTTTCTCCCAACTGTAAAACGTGTCAAAAAAAAGTTTTAATTTTGCACAATCAGAGGTAAACCCACCTAATATTTTGATGTCCAATGCTTCCATTTTAAATTTCAACAGCATCAGAGCTCGGTTTAAATATTAATTTAAACTTTCAATATTGCTCAATCCAAGGAAAACCCACGAAATATTTTGATGTCAAATGCTTCTATTTTAAATTAGAAGCATCTGACCTCAAAATATTAACTTAAAGTTTCAAATATTAATTTAAAGTTTCAATTTTATAGAGTAATAGGAAAACCCACCTAATACTTTTATGTCAAATGCTTCTATTTTAAATTTCACGAAGATCGGATCTCGTTTGAAATATTAATTTAAAGTATCAATTTTACTCAATCAGAGGAAAACCGACCTAATATTTTGATGTCAAATGCTTCTACTTTAAATTTCTTGGAGATCTGAGCTTGTTTGAAATGTTAATTTCATGTTTCAATTTTACACAATCAGTGGAAAACCCACCTAATATTTTGGTGTCAAATTGCTTCCAATTTAAATTTCACGAAGATCATAGCTCGGTTGAAATATTAATTTAAAGTTTCAATTTCCTCAATCCAAGGAGAACCCACCTAATATTTTGATGTCAAATGCTTCTATTTTAAATTTCACAAAGATCGGAGCTCATTTGAAATATTAATTTTAACATTTAATTTTGCTCCCGGGTGTAAAACGTGTCACAAAAAAGTTTCAATTTTGCATAGTTAGAGGTAAACCCACCTAATATTTTGATGTCAAATGCTTCCATTTTAAATTTCATGAACATCAGAGCTCATTCGAAATACTAATTTAAACTTTTAATTTTGCTCAATCAGAGGAAAACCCACCTAATATTTTGATGTCAAATGCTTCTATTTTAAATTGGAAGCATTTGACATCAAAATTTTAATTTAAAGTTTCAAATATTAATTTAAAGTTTCAGTTTTACACAATCAAAGAAAAACCCACATAATATTTTAATGTGAATTGCTTCCATTTTAAATCTCACAAAGATCGGATCTCGTTTAAAATATTAATTTAAAGTTTCAATTTTGCTCAATCAGAGGAAAACCCACCTAATATTTTGATGTCAAATTCTTCTATTTTAAATTTCATGGAGATCCAAGCTAATTTGAAATATTAATTTCAAGTTTCAATTTTACACAATCAGCGGAAAACCCACCTAATATTTTGATGTCAAATGCTTCCAATTTAAATTTCACAAAGATCGGAGCTCATTTGAAATATTAATTTAAAGTTTCAATTTTCTCAATCAGAGGAGAACCCACCTAATAATTTAACGTAAAATGCTTTCATTTTAAATTTCACGATGATCAGAGCTTGTTTGAAATATTAATTTAAACATTAAATTTTTCTCCCGAACGTAAAACATGTCAAAAAAAAGTTTTATTTTTGCACAATCAGAGGTAAACCCACCTAATATTTTAACGTCAAATGCTTCCATTTTAAATTTCAAGAGCATCAGAGATCCTTTTAAATATTAATTTAAACTTTCAATTTTGCTTAATCAGAGGAAAACCCACCTAATATTTTCATGTCAAATGCTTTTATTTTAAATTAGAAGCATCTGACATCAAAATATTAACTTAAAGCTTCAAATATTAATTTAAAGTTTTAGTTTTATAGAGTAAGAGGAAAACCCACCTAATACTTTAATGTCATATGCTTCTATTTTAAAATTCACGAAGATCGGATCTCGTTTGAAATATTAATTTAAAGTTTCAATTTTGCTCAATCAGAGGAAAAACCACCTAATATTATGATGTCAAATGCTTCTATTTTAAATTTCATAGAGATCTGAGCTTGTTTGAAATATTAATTTTAAGTTTCAATTTTACACAATCAGTGGAAAACCCACCTAATATTTTGATGTCAAATGCTTCCAATTTAAATTTCATGAAGATCGGAGCTCGTTTGAAATATTAGTTTAAAGTTTCAATTTTCTCAATCAGAGAAGAACCCACGTAATATTTTGATGTCAAATGCTTCCATTTTAAATTTCACGAAGATCTGAGCTCATTTGAAATATTAATTTAAACATTCAATTTTGCTCCTGGGTGTAAAACATGTCACAAAAAAGTTTCAATTTTGCACAATCAGAGGTAAACCCACCTAATATTTTGATGTCAAATCCTTCCATTTTAAATTTCACGAACATCAAAGCTCATTTGAAATACTAATTTAAACTTTTAATTTTTCTCAATCAGAGGAAAACCCACATAATATTTTAATGTCAAATGCTTCCATTTTAAATGTCACAAAGATCGGATCTTGTTCAAAATATTAATTTAAAGTTTCAATTTTTCTCAATCAGAGGAAAAACCACCTAATATTTGATGTCAAATGCTTCTATTTTAAATATCATGGAGATCCGAGCTCATTTGAAATATTAATCTCAAGTTTCAATTTTACACAATCGGTGGAAAACCCACCTGATATTTTCATGTTAAATGCTTCCAATTTAAATTTCAGAACGATTGGAGCTCATTTGAAATATTAATTTAAGGTTTCAATTTTCTCAATGAGAGGAGAACCCACATAATATTTTGATGTCAAATGCTTCCATTTTAAATTTCACAAAGATCGGAGCTCATTTGAAATAGTAATTTAAACATTCAATTTTTCTCTCAGACGTAAAACGTGTCAAAAAAAGTTTCAATTTTGCACAATCAGAGGTAAATCCACCTAATATTTTCATGTCAAATGCTTTGATTTTAAATTTTAAGAGCATCAAAGCTCGTTTTAAATATTAATTTAAAATTTCAATTTCGCTCAATCAGAGGAAAACCCACCTAATATTTTGATGTCAAATGCTTCTAAAATTAGAAGCATCTGACGTCCAAATATTAACTTAAAGTTTTAAATATTAATTTAAAGTTTCAGTTTTATAGAGTAAGAGGAAAACCCACCTAATACTTTAATGTGAAATGCTTCCATTTTAAATTTCATGAAGATCAGATCTAATTTTTAATATTAATTTAAAGTTTCAATTTTGCTCAATCAGAGGAAAACCCACCTAATATTTTGATGTCAATTGCTTCTATTTTAAATTTCAAGGAGATCCGAGCTCGTTTGAAATATTAATTTCATGTTTCAATTTTACACAATCACTCTAAAACCCACGTAATATTTTGATGTCAAATGCTTCGAATTTAAATTTCACGAAGATGGGAGCTCGTTTAAAATATTAATTTAAAGTTTCAATTTTCCCAATCAGAGGAGAACCCACCTAATATTTTGATGTCAAATGCTTCTATTTTTAATTTCACGAAGATCGAAGCTCATTTGAAATATTAATTCAAACATTCAATTTTGCTCCCGGGTGTAAAACGTGTCACAAAAAAGTTTCAATTTTGCACAATCAGAGGTAAATCCACCTAATATTTTGATGTCAAATGCTTCTATTTTAAATTTCATGAACATAGCAGCTCATTTGAAATAATAATTTAAACTTTTAATTTTGCTCAATCAGAGGAAATCCCACCTAATATTTTGATGTCAAATGCAGCATTTGACATCAAAATATTAATTTAAAGTTCCAAATATTAAATTAAAGTTTTAGTTTTACATAATCAAAGGAAAACCCACATAATATTTTAATGTCAAATGCTTCCATTTTAAATCTCACGAAGATCGGATCTTGTTTGAAATATTAATTTAAATTCTCAATTTTGCTTGATCAGAGGAAAACCCACCTAATATTTTGATGTCAAATTCTTCTATTTTAAATTTCATGGAGATCCAAGCTCATTTGAAATATTAATTTCAAGTTTCAATTTTACACAATCAGTGGAAAACCCACCTAATATTTTAATGTCAAATGCTTGCAATTTAAATTTCACAAAGATCAGAGCTCGTTTGAAATATTAATTTAAAGTTTCAATTTTCTAATTCAGAGGAGAACCCACCTAATATTTTGATGTCAAATGCTTCCATTCTAAATTTCACAAAGATCAGAGCTCATTTGAATTATTAATTTAAACATTCAATTTTTCTCCCAAACGTAAAATTTGTCATAAAAGGTTTAAATTTTGCACAATCAGAGGTAAACCCACCTAATATTTTGATGTCAAATGCTTCCATTTTAAATTTCAAGAGCATCAGAGCTCATTTTAAATATTAATTTAAACTTTCAATTTTTCTCAACTAGAGGAAAACCAACCTAGTATTTTGATGTCAAATGCTTCTATTTTAAATTAGAAGCATTTGACATCAAAATATTAACTTAAAGTTTCAAATATTAATTTAAAGTTTCAGTTTTATAGAGTAAGAGGAAAACCCACGTAATACTTTAATGTCAAATGCTTACATTTTAAATTTCACAAAGATCGGATCTCATTTGAAATATTAATTTAAAGTTTCAATTTTGCTCAATCAGAGGAAAACCCACCTAATTTTTTTATGTGAAATGCTTCCATTTTAAATTTCATGAACATCGGAGCTCATTTGAAATACTAATTTAAACTTTTAATTTTGCTCAATCAGACGAAAACCCACCTAATATGTTGATGTCAATTGCTTCTATTTTAAATTGGAAGCATTTGACATCAAAATATTAATTAAAAGTTTCAGTTTTACACAATCAAAAGAAAACCCACATAATATTTTAATGTCAAATGCTTCCATTTTAAATCTCATGAAGATCGGATCTCGTTTGAAATATTAATTTAAAGTTTCAATTTTGCTCGATTAGAGGAAAGCCCACCTAATATTTTGATGTCAAATGCTTCTATTTTAAATTTCATGGAGATCCGAGCTCCTTTGAAATATTGATTTCAAGTTTCAATTTTACACAATCAATGGAAAACCCACCTAATATTTTGATGTCAAATGCTTCCAATTTAAATTTCACAAAGATCGGAGCTCATTTGAGATATTAATTTAAAGTTTCAATTTTCTCAATTAGAGGAGAACCCACCTAATATTTTGATGTAAAATGCTTCCATTTTAAATTTCACGAAGATCAGAGCTAATTTGAAATATTAATTTAAACATTCAATTTTTCTCCCGGACGTAAAATGTGTCAAAAAAAAGTTTCAATTTTGCACAATCAAAGGTAAACCCACCTAATATTTTGATGTCAAATACTTCCATTTTAAATTTCAAGAGCATCAGAGCTTGTTTTAAATATTAATTTAAACTTTCAATTTTGCTCAATCAGAGGAAAACCCACCTAATATTTTGATGTCAAATGCTTCTATTTTAAATTAGAAGCACCTGACATCAAAATATTAACTTAATATTTCAAATATTAATTTAAAGTTTTAGTTTTATAGAGTAAGAGGAAAACCTACCTAATACTTTAATGTCAAATGCTTCCATTTTAAATTTCACGAAGATCGGATCTCGTTTGAAATATTAATTTAAAGTTTCAACTTTGCTCAATCAGAGGACAACCCACCTAATATTTTGATGTCAAATGCTTCTAATTTAAATTTCATGGAGATCCAAGCTCATTTGAAATATTAATTTCATGTTTCACTTTTACACAATTAGTGGAAAACCCACCTAATATTTTGAAGTCAAATGCTTCCAATTTAAATTTCACGAAGATTGGAGCTCATTTGAAATATTAACTTAAATTTTCAATTTTCTCAATCAGAGGAGAACCCACCTAATATTTTGATGTCAAATGCTTCCATTTTAAATTTCATGAAGATCAGAGCTCATTTGAAATATTAATTCAAACTTTCAATTTTGCTATCGACTGTAAAACGTGTCACAAAAAAGTTTTAATTTTGCACAATAAGAGGTAAACCTACCTAATATTTTGATGTCAAATGCTTCCATGTTAAATTTCATGAACATCAGAGCTCATTTGAAATACTAATTTAAATTATTAATTTTGGTCAATCAGAGGAAAACCCAACTAATATTTTGATGTGAAAAGCTTCTATTTTAAATTTGAAGCATTTGACATCAAAATATTAATTTAAAGTTTTAGTTTCACACAATTAGAGAAAAACCCACATAATATTTTAATGTCAAATGCTTCCATTTTAAATCTCAAGAAGATCGGATCTCGTTTGAAATATTAAATTAAAGTTTTAATTTTGCTCGATCAGAGGAAAACCCACCTAATATTTTGATGTCAAATGGTCCTATTTTAAATTTCATAGAGATCTGAGCTCATTTGAAATATTAATTTCAAGTTTCAATTTTACACAATAAGTGGATAACCCACGTAATATTTTGATGTCAAATGCTTCCAATTTAAATTTCACAAAGATCGAAGCTCGTATGAAATATTAATTTAAAGCTTCAATTTTCTCAATCAGAGGAGAACCCACCTAATATTTTGATGTCAAATGCTTCCATTTTAAATTTCATGAAGAACGGAGCTAATTTGAAATATTAATTTAAACATTCAATTTTTCTCCTGAATGTAAAACGTGTCAAAAGAAAGTTTCAATTTTGCACAATCAGACATAAACCCACCTAATATTTCGATGGCAAATGCTTCCATTTTAAATTTCAAGAGCATCAGAGCTAGTTTTAAATATTAATTTAAACTTTCAATTTTGCTCAATCAGAGGAAAACCCACCTAATATTATGATGTCAAATGCTTCTATTTTAAATTAGAAGGACCTGACATCAAAATATTAACCTAAAGTTTCAAATATTAATTTTAAGTTTCAGTTTTATAGAGTAAGAGGAAAACCCACCTAATACTTTAATGTTAAATGCTTCCATTTTAAATTTCACGAAGATCGGATCTCGTTTGAAATATTAATTTAAAGTTTCAATTTTGCTCAATCAGAGGAAAACCCACCTAATATTTTGATGTCAAATGCTTTTATTTTAAGTTTCATGGAGATCTGAGCTCGTTTGAAATATTAATTTCAAGTTTCAATTTTACACAATCAGTGGAAAACCCACCTAATGTTTTGATGTCAAATTCTTCGAATTTAAATTTCGTGAAGATCGGAGCTTGTTTTAAATATAAATTTAAAGTTTCAATTTTTTGAATCAAAGGAAAACCCACCTAATATTTTGATGTCAAATGCTTCCATTTTAAACTTCACCAAGATCGGAGCTCATTTGAAATATTAATTTAAACATTCAATTTTGCTCCCAAGTGTAAAACGTGTCACAAAAAAGTTTCAGTTTTGCATAATCAAAGGTAAACCCAACTAATATTTTGATGTAAAATTCTTGCATTTTAAATTTCATGAACATCGGAGCTCATTTTAAATAATAATTTAAACTTTTAATTTTGCTCAATCAGAGGAAAGCCCACCTAATATGTTCATGTCAAATGCTTCCATTTTAAATTGGAAGCATTTGACATCAAAATATTAATTTAAAGTTTCAAATATTAATTTAAAGTTTTAGTTTTACACAATCAGAGGAAAACCCACATAATATTTTAATGTCAAATGCTTCCATTTTA
>MU228078.1:6550562-6561024 GCA_018584345.1 Thuja plicata
GAAATATTAATTTAAAGTTTCAATTTTGCTCAATCAGAGGATAACCCACCTAATATTTTGATGTCAAATGCTTCTATTTTAAATTTCATGGAGATCCGAGCTCATTTGAAATATTAATTTCAAGTTTAAATTTTACATCATCAGTGGAAAACCCAAGTAATATTTTGATGTCAAATGCTTCCAATTTAATTTTCACGAAGATCGGAGCTCGCTTGAAATATTAATTTAAAGTTTCAATTTTCTTAATTAGAGGAGAACCCACCTAATATTTTGATGTCAAATGCTTCCATTTTAAATTTCACAAAGATCGGAGCTCATTTGAAATATTAATTTAAAGTTTGAATTTACTTAATTAGAGGAGAAACCACCTATTATTTTGATGTCAAATGCTTCCATTTTGAATTTCACGAAGATCGAAGCTCATTTGAAATATTAATTTAAACATTCAATTTTTCTCTCGGACGTAAAACATGTCACAAAAAAGTTTCAATTTTGCTTAATCAAAGGTATACCCACCTAATATTGTGATGTCAAATGCTTCCATTTTAAATTTCAAGAGCATTAGAGCTCGGTTTAAATATTAATTTAAACTTTCAATTTTGCTCAATCAGAGGAAAACCCATATAATATTTTAATGTCAAATGCTTCCATTTTAAATTTCACAAAGATCAGATCTCGTTTGAAATATTAATTTAATGTTTCAATTTCACTCAATCAGAGGAAAACCCACCTAATATTTTGATGTCAAATGCTTCTATTTTAAATTTCATGGACATCCGAGCTCGTTTGAAATATTAAGTTCAAGTTCCAATTTTACACAATCAGTGGAAAACCCACCTAATATTTTGATGTCAAATGCTTCCAATTTAAATTTCACGAAGATCGGAGCTCGTTTGAAATATTAATTTAAAGTTTCAATTTTCTAAATCAGAGGAGAACCCACCTAATATTTTGATATCAAATGCTTCCATTTTAAATTTCATGAAGATCAGAGCTCATTTGAAATATTAATTTAAACATTCAATTTTCCTACCAGGTGTAAAATGCGTCACAAAAAAGATTCAATTTTGCACAATCAGAGGTTAACCCACCTAATATTTCGATGTCAAATGCTTCTATTTTAAATTTCACGAACATTGGAGCTCATTTGAAATACTAATTTAAACTTTTAAGTTTGCTCAATCAGAGGAAAACCCACCTAATATTTTGATGTCAAATGCTTCTATTTTCAATTGGAAGCATTGGACATCAAAATATTAAATTAAAGTTTCAAATATTAATTTAAAGTTTCAGCTTTACACAATCAGAGGAAACCCCACATAATAGTTTAATGTCAAATGCTTCCATTTTAAATCTCACGAAGATCAGATCTCCTTTGAAATATTAATTTAAAGTTACAATTTTGCTCAATAAGAGGAAAACCTACCTAATATTTTGATGTGAAATGCTTCTACTTTAAATTTCATGGAGATCCGAGCTCATTTGAAATATTAATTTCAAGTTTCAATTTTACACAATCAGTGGAAAACCCACCTAATATTTTGATGTCAAATGCTTCCACTTTAAATTTCACAAAGATCAGAGCTCGTTTGAAATATTATTTTAAAGTTTCAATTTTCTCAATCAGAGTAGAAACCACATAATATTTTGATGTCAATTAATTCCATTTTGAATTTCATGAAGATCGAAGCTCATTTGAAATATTAATTTAAACATTCAATTTTTCTCCTGGACGTAAAATGTGTCAAAAAAAATTTTCAATTTTTCACAATCAGAGGTAAACCCACCTAATATTTTGATGTCAAATGCTTCCATTTTAAATTTCAAGAGCATCAGAGCTTGTTTTAAATATTAATTTAAATGTTCAATTTTGCTCAATCAGAGGAAAACCCACCTATTATTTTGATGTCAAATGCTTCCATTTTAAATTAGAAGCATCTGACATCAAAATATTAACTTAAATTTTCAGTTTTATAGAGTAAGAGGAAAACCCACCTAATACTTTAATGTCAAATGCTTCCATTTTAAATTTCATGAAGATTGGATCTCGTTTGAAATATTAATTTAAAGTTTCAATTTTGCTCAATCAGAGGAAAACCCACCTAATATGTTGATGTCAAATGCTTCTATTTTAAATTTCATGGAGATCCGAGCTTCTTTAAAATATTAATTTCAACTTTCAATTTTACATAATCAGTAGAAGACCCACGTAATATTTTGATGTCAAATGTTTCCAATTTAAATTTCATGAAGATCGGAGCTCGTTTGAAATATTAATTTAAATTTTCAATTTTCTCAATCTGAGGAGAACCCACCTAATATTTTGATGTCAAATGCTTCCATTTTAAATTTCATGAAGATCAGAGCTCATTTTAAATATTAATTTAAACATTCAATTTTGCTCCCATGTGTAAAATGTGTCACAAAAAAGTTTCAATTTTGCACAATCAGAGGTAAACCCACCTATTATTTTGATGTCAAATGCTTCCATTTTAAATTTCATAGACATCGAAGCTCATTTGAAATACTAATTTAAACATTTAATTTTCCTCAATCAAAGGAAAACCTACCTAATATTTTGATGTCAAATGCTTCTATTTTAAATTAGAAAAATCTGACATCAAAATATTAACTTAAAGTTTCAAATATTAATTTATAGTTTCAGTTTTATAGAGTAAGAGGAAAACCCACCTCATACTATAATGTCAAATGCTTCCATTTTAAATTTCATGAAGATCAGAGCTCTTTTGAAATATTAATTTAAAGTTTCAATTTTCTCAATCAAAGGAGAACCCACCTAATATTTTGATGTCAAATGCTTCCATTTTAAATTTCATGAAGATCAGAACTCATTTGAAATATTAATTTAAACATTCAATTTTGCTCCCAAGAGTAAATCGTGTCACAAAAAAGTTTTAATTTTGCAAATTCAGAGGTAAACCCACCTAATATTTTGATATCAAATGCTTCCATTTTAAATTTCATGAACATCAGAGCTCATTTGAAACACTAATTTAATCTTTTAATTTTTCTCAACTAGAGGAAAACCCACATAATATTTTTATGTCAAATGCTTCTATTTTAAATTGGAAGAATTTGACATCAAAATATTATTTTAAAGATTCAAATATTAATTTAAAGTTTTAGGTTTACACAATCAGAGGAAAACCCACATAATATTTTAATGTCAAGTGCTTTCATTTTATATGTCATGAAGATCGGATCTCGTTTGAAATATTAATTTAAACTTTAAATTATGCTCGATCAGAGGAAAACCCACCTAATATTTTGATGTCAAATGCCTCTATTTTAAATTTCATGGAGATTTGAGCTCATTTGAAATCTTAATTTCGAGTTTCAATTTTACACAATAAGAGGAAAACCCACCAAATATTTTGATGTCAAATGCTTCCAATTTAAATTTCACAAAGATTGTAGCTCGTTTGAAATATTAATTTAAAGTTTCAATTTTTTCAATCAGAGGAGAACCCACCTAATATTTTGATGTCAAATGCTTCCATTTTGAATTTCATGAAGATCGAAGCCCATTTGAAATAGTAATTTAAACATTCAATTTTTCTCCCGGACATAAAACATGTCAAAAAAAAGTTTCAATTTTGCATAATCAGAGGTAAACCCACCTAATATTTTGATGTCAAATGCTTCCATTTTAAATTTCAAGAGCGTTAGAGCTCGTTTTAAATATTAATTTAAACTTTCAATTTTGCTCAATTAGAGGAAAACCCACCTAATATTTTGATGTCAAATGCTTCTATTTCAAATTAGAAGCATCTGACATCAAAATATTAACTTAAAGTTTCAAATATTAATTTAAAGTTTCAGTTTTATAGAGTAACAGGAAAACCCACCTAATACTTTAATGTCAAATTCTTCCATTTTAAATTTCACGAAGATCGGATCTCGTTTGAAATATTAATGTAAAGTTTCAATTTTGCTCAATCAAAGGAAAACCCACATAATATTTTGATTTTAAATGCTTCTATTTTAAATTTCATGGAGATCCGAGCTCATTTGAAATATTAATTTCAAATTTCAATTATACACAATTAGTGGAAAACCCACCTAATATTTTGATGCCAAATGCTTCCATTTTAAATTTCACGAAGATTGGAGTTCATTTGAAATATTAATTTAAACATTCAATTTTGCTTCCAGGTGTAAAACTTGTCACAAAAACATTTCAATTTTGCAATATCAGAGGTAAACCCACCTAATATTTTGATGTCAAATGCTTCCATTTTAAATTTCATGAACATTGGAGCTCATTTGAAATACTAATTTAAACTTTTAATTTTGCTCAATCAGAGGAAAACCCACCTAATATTTTGATGNNAAATGCTTCTATTTTAAATTGGAAGCATTTGACATCAAAATATTAATTTAAAGTTTCAAATATTAATTTAAAGTTTTAGTTTTACACAATCAGAGGAAAACCCACATAATATTTTAATGTCAAATGCTTTAATTTTAAATCTCACGAAGATCGGATCTCATTTGAAATATTAATTTAAAGTTTCAATTTTGCTCAATCAGAGGAAAACCCACCTAATATTTTGATGTCAAATGCTTCTACTTTAAATTTCATGGAGATCCGAGCTCATTTGAAATCTTAATTTCAAGTTTCAATTTTATACAATCAGTGGAAAACCCACCTAATATTTTGATGTCAAATGCTTCCAACTTAAATTTCACAAAGATTGGAGCTCATTTGAAATATTAATTTAAAGTTTCAATTTTCTCAATCAGAGGAGAACCCACGTAATATTTTGATGTCAAATGCTTCCATTTTAAATTTAACAAATATCGGAGCTCATTTGAAATATTAATTTAAACATTCAATTTTTCTCCCAGATGTAAAACGCGTCAAAAAAAGTTTCAATTTTTGCACAATGAAAAGTAAACCCACCTAATATTTTGATGTCAAATGCTTCCATTTTAAATTTCAAGAGCATCAGAGCTCATTTTAAATATTAATTTAAACTTTCAATTTTGCTCAATCAGAGGAAAACGCACCTAATATTTTGATGTTAAATACTTCTATTTTAAATTAGAAGCTTCTGACATCAAAATATTAACTTAAAGTTTCAAATATTAATTTAAAGTTTCAGTTTTATAGAGTAAGAGGAAAACCCACCTAATAATTTAATGTCAAATGCTTCCATTTTAAATTTCATGAAGATCAAATCTCATTTGAAATATTAATTTAAATTTTTAATTTTTCTCAATCAGAGCAACACCCACCTAATATTTTGATGTTAAATGCTTCTATTTTAAATTTCATGGAGATCTGAGCTCGTTTAAAATATTAATTTCAAGTTTCAATTTTACAGAATCAGTGGAAAACCCACCTAATATTTTGATGTCAAATACTTCCAATTTAAATTTAATGAAGATCAAAGCTCGTTTGAAATTTTAATTTAGAGTTTCAATTTTCTCAATCAAAGGAGAACCCACCTAATATTTTGATGTCAAATGCTTCCATTTTAAATTTCATGAAGATCAGAGCTCATTTGAAATATTAATTTAGACATTCAATTTTGCTCGCAGGTGTAAAATGTCACAAAAAAATTTCAATTTTGAACAATTAGAAGTAAACCCACCTAATATTTTGATGTCAAATGCTTCCATTTTAAATTTTAGGAACATCGGAGCTCATTTGAAATACTAATTTAAACTTTTAATTTTTCTCAATTAGAGGAAAACCCACCTAATATTTTGATGTCAAATGCTTCTATTTTAAATTGGAAGCATTTGACATAAAAATATTAATTTAAAGTTTCAAATATTAATTCAAAGTTTCAGTTTTACACAATCAGAGGAAAACCCACATAATATTTTATTGTCAAATGCTTCCATTTTAAATCTCACGAAGATCGGATCTCATTTGAAATATTAATTTAAAGTTTCAATTTTGCTCAATCAGAGGAAAACCCACCTAATATTTTATGCCAAATGCTTCTATTTTAAATTTCATGGAGATCTGAGCTCATTTGAAATATTTATTTCAAGTTTAAATTTTACACAATCAGTGGAAAACCCACCTAATATTTTTATGTCAAATGCTTCCAATTTAAATTTCATAAAGATCGAAGCTCATTCGAAATATTAATTTAAAGTTTCAATTTTCTCACTCAGAGGAGAACCCACCTAATATTTTGATGTCATATGCTTCCATTTTAAATTTCATGAAGATCGGAGCTCATTTGAAATATTAATTTAAACATTCAATTTTTCTCCCAGACGTAAAACGTGTCAAAAAAAAGTTTCAATTTTGAACAATCAGTGGTAAACCCACCTAATATTTTGATGACAAATGCTTCCATTTTAAATTTCAAGAGGATCAGAGCTCATTTTAAATATTAATTTAAACTTTCAATTTTGCTCAATCAGAGGAAAACCCACCTAATATTTTGATGTCAAATGCTTCTATTTTAAATTAGAAGCATCTGACATCAAAATATTAACTTAAAGTTTCAAATAATAATTTAAAGTTTCAGTTTTATAGATTAAGAGGAAAACCCACCTAATATATTAATGTCAAATGCTTCCATTTTAATTTCATGAAGATTGGATCTCGTTTGAAATATTAATTTAAAGGTTCAATTTTGCTCAATCAGACGAAAACCCACCTAATATTTTGATGTCAAATGCTTCTATTTTAAATTTCATGGTGATCCGAGCTCATTTGAAATATTAAGTTCAAATTCAATTTTACACAATCAGTGGAAAACCCACCTAATATTTTGATGTCAAATGCTTCCAATTTAAATTTCACACAGATCGGAGCTCGTTTGAAATATTAATTTAAAGTTTCAATTTTCTAAATCAGAGGAGAACCCACCTAATATTTTGCTGTCAAATGCTTCCATTTTAAAATTCATGAAGATCAGAGCTTATTTGAAATATTAATTTAAACATTCAATTTTGCTCCCGATTGTAAAATGAGTCACAAAAAAAATTTCAATTTTGCACAATTAGAGGTAAAGCCAACTAATATTTTGATGTCAAATGCTTCCATTTTAAATTTCACAAACATCGGAGCTCATTTGAAATACTAATTTAAACTTTTAATTTTGCTCAATCAGAGCAAAACCCACCTAATATTTTGATGTCAATTGCTTCTATTTTAAATTGGAAGCATTTTACATCAAAATATTAAATTAAAGTTTCAAATATTAATTTAAAGTTTCAATTTTACACAATCAGAGGAAAACCCACATAATATTTTAATGTCAAATGCTTCCATTTTAAATCTCACAAAGATCGGAACTCGTTTGAAATATTAATTTAAAGTTTCAATTTTGCCCAATCATAGGAAAACCCACCTAATATTTTGATGTCAAATGCTTCTATTTTAAATTTCATGGAGATCCGAGCTCATTTGAAATATTGATTTCAAGTTTCAATTTTACACAATCAGTGGAAAACCCACCTAATATTTTGATGTCAAATACTTCCAATTTAAATTTCACAAATATCAGAGCTCGTTTGAAATATTAATTTAAAGTTTCAATTTTCTCAATCAGAGGAGAACTCACCTAATATTTTGATGTCAAATGCTTCCATTTTAAATTTCATGAAGATCGGAGCTCATTTGAAATATTAATTTAAACATTAAATTTTTCTCCCAGACGTAAAACGTGTGAAAAAAAAGTTTTAGTTTTGCACAATTTGAGGTAAACCCACCTAATATTTTGATGTCAAATGTTTCCATTTTAAGTTTCACAAACATCGAAGCTCGTTTGAAATATTAATTTAAACTTTCAATTTTGGTCAATCAGAGGAAAACCCACCTAATATTTTGATGTTAAATTCTTCTATTTTAAATTAGATGCATCTGACATCAAAATATTAACTTAATGTTTCAAATATTAGTTTAAAGTTTCAGTTTTATAGAGTAAGAGGAAAACCCACCTAATACTTTAATGTTGAATGCTTCCATTTTAAATTTCACGAAGATCAGATCTCGTTTGAAATATTAATTTAAAGTTTCAATTTTGATCAATCAAAGGAAAACCCACCTAATACTTTGATGTCAAATGCTTCTATTTTAAATTTCATAGAGATCCGAGCTCGTTTGAGATATTAATTTCAAGTTTCAATTTTACACAATCAATGGAAAACCCACCTAATATTTTGATGTCAAATGCTTCCATTTTAAATTTCACGAAGATCGGAGCTTGTTTGAAATATTTATTCAAAGTTTCAATTTTGTCAATCAGAGGAGAACCCACCTAATATTTTGATGTCAAATGCTTCCATTTTAATTTTCACAAAGATCGGAGCTCATTTGAAATATTAATTTAAACATTCAATTTTTCTCCCAGGTGTAAAACGTGTCACAAAAAAATTTCAATTTTGCACAATCAGAGGTAAACCTACCTAATATTTTGATGTCAAATGCTTCCATTTTAAATTTCACGAACATCTGAGCTCATTTGAAATACTAATTTAAACTTTTAATTTTTCTCAATCAGAGGAAAACCCACCTAATAGTTTGATGTCAACTACTTCTATTTTAAATTGAAAGCATTTTACATCAAAATATTAAATTAAAGTTTCAAATATTAATTTAAAGTTTCAGTTTTACACAATCAGAGGAAAACCCACATAATTTTTTAATGTCAAATGCTTCTATTTGAAATCTCATGAAGATCGGATCTCGTTTGAAATATTAATTTAAAGTTTCCATTTTGCTCAATCAGAGGAAAACCCACCTAATATTTTGATGTCAAATGCCTCTATTTTAAATTTCATGGAGATCCGAGCTCATTTGAAATATTAATTTCAAGTTTCAATTTTAGACAATCAGTGGAAAACCCACCTAATATTTTGATGTCAAATGCTTCTAATTTAAATTTCACAAAGATCGGAGCTCATTTGAAATATTAATTCAAAATTTCAATTTTCTCAATCAGAGGAGAACCCACCTAATATTTTGATGTCAAATGCTTCCATTTTAAATTTCACAAAGATCGGAGCTCATTTGAAATATTAATTTAAACATTCAATTTTTCTCCCAGACGTAAAATGTGTCAAAAAAAAGTTTCAATTTTGCACAATCAGAGGTAAACCCACCTAATATTTTGATGTCAAATGCTTCCATTTTAAATTTTAGGCACATCATAGCTCATTTGAAATACTAATTTAAACTTTTAATTTTGCTTAATTAGAGGAAAATCCAACTAATATTTTGATGTCAACTACTTCTGTTTTAAATTTGAAGCATTTGACATCAAAATATTAATTTAAAGTTTCAAATATTAATTTAAAGTTTTAGTTTTACACAATCAGAGGAAAACCGACATAATATTTTAATGTCAAATGCTTCCATTTTAAATCTCACAAAGATCGGATCTCATTTGAAATATTAATTTAAAGTTTTGATTTTGCTCAATTAGAGGAAAACCCACCTAATATTTTTATGTCAAATGCTTCTATTTTTAATTTCATGGTGATCCGAGCTCATTTGAAATATTAATTTCAAGTTTCAATTTTACACAATCAGTGGAAAACCCACCTAATATTTTGATGTCAAATGCTTCCAATTTAAATTTCACAAAGATCAAAGTTCATTTGAAATATTAATTTAAAGTTTGAATTTTTTTTTTTGATCGATAAAAGGCCGAAGCCAGAATTTTATTAATATTAAAAATAATTTTTACAGTATAACCCCACTCATTGCAGGCGATGGTAGGAAAGAGTGGGGTCGAGAAAACATCCAGCCTTTCCCGGGACAAAAGTCCTATACCTGATATAGAAATATATGTGGGCATTCCCACGACTCGAGCTTTGTCGAGATTTCATAAATACATAGGTCCGTGGGCATACCCACTACCTAAAAAATTAACAATTTACAATTTACAAATTTTAATGACCATGATAGTTACAATTTTGATCACATTTTGAGATATCATTCTGTGGTCCTATAACTTCAGAGGGAGCTTATACTTGGTGTCGAGTTGAGTCCTTCCCCCTGAAATGCATAACAGTTTCTTCGACAACCAATGGTCAACTTATCAACTTTAAGAATAAATTTACCTTAGGCAGTGAGACCTTGTTTCGAGAGTACCTCATTAGAAATCATGGTTAGCGATTTAGAGCATAAATAATCATCCTAAACAGACTATAAAGGAGTGGGATACATAATGGTAAGATAAAAATACATGGAATCTTATTTATAAATATTAGTGACATCTACCTAATCTTACTAAATAAATAAATTAAAACTACAAGTAATAATCTAGATATCATTATGCAGTTAAATGTTAGTAGAGGACCTAATGAAAGATAACTAGAAATATCCATTAAAATAGCAAGCCACCCACATCTACATCATGACTACAAATAATGAACCTAGATTAATTCTAGCATTAACAACTTATAATACTATTAAGGTCCTTAGGAGAATAGTCAGCCATATAGAGAGACCTCTATATAG
>MU228078.1:6570134-6581106 GCA_018584345.1 Thuja plicata
GAAATATTAATTTAAACATTCAATTTTGCTCCCAGGTGTAAAACGTGTCACAAAAAAGTTTCAATTTTGCACAATCAGAGGTAAACCCACCTAATATTTTGATGTCAAATGCTTCCATTTTAAATTTTGTGAACATCAGAAATCATTTGAAATACTAATTTAAACTTTTAATTTTGCTCAATCAGAGGAAAACCCATCTAACATTTTGATGTCAAATGCTTATATTTTAAATTAGAAGCATCTGACATCAAAATATAAAATTAAAGTTTCAAATATTAATTTAAAGTTTCAGTTTTATAGAGTAAGAGGAAAACCCACCGAATACTTTAATGTCAAATACTTCCATTTTAAATTTCACAAAAATCGGATCTCGTTTGAAATATTAATTTAAAGTTTTAATTTCGTTCAATCAGAGGAAAACCCACCTAATATTTTGATGTGAAATGCTTCTATTTTAAATTTCATGGAGATCCGAGCTGGTTTGAAATATTAATTTCAAGTTTCAATTTTACACAATCAGTGGAAAACCCACCTAATATTTTGTTTTCAAATGCTTCCAATTTAAATTTCATGAATATCAGAGCTCATTTGAAATATTAATTTAAAGTTTCAATTTTCTCAATCAGAGGAGAACCCACCTAATATTTTGATGTCAAATGCTTCAATTTTAAATTTCACAAAGATCGGAGCTCCTTTGAAATATTAATTTAAACATTCAATTTTGCTCCCGGGTGTAAAATGTGTCACAAAAAAGTTTCAATTTTGCACAATCAGAGGCAAACCCACCTAATATTTTGATGTCAAATGCTTCCATTTTAAATTTCATGAACATAGGAGCTCATTTGAAATACTAATTTAAACTTTTAATTTTTGCTTAATCAGAGGAAAACCCACCTAATATTTTGATGTCAAATGCTTCTATTTTAAATTGGAAGCATTTGACATCAAAATATTAATTTAAAGTTTCAAATATTCATTTAAAGTTTTAGTTTTACAAAATCAGAGGAAAACCCACATAATATTTTAATGTCAAATGCTTCCATTTTAAATCTCACGAAGATCGGATCTTGTTTGAAATATTAATTTAAAGTTTCAATTTTGCTCGATTAGAGAAAAACCCACCTAATATTTTGATGTCAAATGCTTATATTTTAAATTTCATGGAGATCCGAGCTCATTTGAACTATTAATTTCAACTTTCAATATTACACAATCAGTGGAAAACCCACCTAATATTTTGATGTCAAATACTTCCAATTTAAATTTCACAAAGATCGGAGCTCGTTTGAAATATTAATTTAAAGTTTCAATTTTCTTAATCAGAGGAGAACCCACGTAATATTTTGATGTCAAATGCTTCCATTTTAAATTTCACGAAGATCAAAGCTCATTTGAAATATTAATTTAAACATTCAATTTTTGTCCTAACTGTAAAACTTGTCAAAAAAAGTTTAAATTTTGCACAATCAGAGGTGAACCCACCTAATATTTTGATGTTAAATGCTTCCATTTTAAATTTCAAGAGCATCAGAGCTCGTTTTAAATATTAATTTAAACTTTCAATTTTGCTCAATTAGAGGAAAACCCAACTAATATTTTGATGTCAAATGCTTCTATTTTAAATTAGAAGCATCTGACATCAAAATATTAACTTAAAGTTTCAAATATTAATTTAAAGTTTCAGTTTTATAGAGTAAGAGGAAAAACCACCTAATACTTTAATGTCAAATGCTTCCTTTTTAAATTTCACGAAGATCATATCTCGTTTGAAATATTAATTTAAAGTTTCAATTTTGCTCAATCAGAGGGATAACTTTAAGAAACCACCCTCTAGAAAAAAATATAAAATCCTGGCGAATCTTTCATTTTATTTAAAAAAAAAATTAATTCCTATTGGCGAATATCTCAATTTTTTCTGAAAACAAATTATTTGTATTGGCGAATATTTTTTAATCACAAATTTTTTGTAGATAATACTGGTGAATCTCAAGAAATAACCAAAATTTCATTAATGACCATGGAAAATAATTATATTTAAAGAAAAAAGAGTTCTTATAGAAAATAATTAGGCTAACTAAAAATATATGCTATGGGATTAAGGGAACTCTATAGTATTTAGTTTCTACCATTTATTTAAAACATAATCAAATAATCCTCATTCTATCATGTGAGATAAATGTATCATTATTATTGTTATTATAATACTACCCAAAACTTATTCAGTGTCATTGATTTATCAACAATCCAAAGGAAATCTTAGCCCTGATAAGCGTTACAAATAATATACTAACATTTTTGCCTCATGGAATATAATGAAAATCACTAGATTATATTTTAAATCAATAATGACAACTAATATTGGTGACACAACCCTACTATAACTAATAGTTATGATATATTATTGGTGAATTAATTTAGATTGCTATAATAACTGATAAAATTTAGACGATTTGAAGCTAACCATCTATCAAATATTAGGCGAATATTTGAGTTCAAATTTTTAATAAAATAAATTATTTTGTGAATTTAAATATTTCTAGAATTTTTTTTTTTTAAAGTTTGGCGATTTAGGTCACCTTAAATCTTGAATTATTAGCCAAATTTGGATTCTACAATTTCAAAAATTAGCCAATTGGAGAATATTAGCCACAAACAATCACTGAAAACCCACCAAATATTTTGATGTCAAATTCTTCTATTTTGAATTTCATGGAGATCTGAGACCGTTTGAAATATTTATTTCAAGTTTCAATTTTACATAATCAGTGGAAAACCCACCTAATATTTTGATGTCAAATGCTTTGAATTTAAATTTCATGAAGATCAGAGCTCGTTTGAAATATTAATTTAAAGTTTCACTTTTCTCAATTAGAGGAGAACCCACCTAATATTTTGATGTCAAATGCTTCCATTTTAAATTTCATGAAGATCAGAGCTCATTTGAAATATTAATTTAAACATTCAATTTTGCTCTCGGGTGTAAAACGTGTCACAAAAAACTTTCAATTTTGCACAATCAGAGGTAAACCCACCTAATATTTTAATGTCAAATGCTTCCATTTTAAATTTCATCAACATCGGAGCTCATTTGAAATAGTAATTTAAACTTTTAATTTTTCTCAATCAGAGGAAAACCCACCTAATATTTTGATGTCAAATGCTTCTATTTTAAATTGGAAGCATTTGACAACAAAATATTAATTTAAAATTTCAAATATTAATTTAAATTTTTAGTTTTACAAAATCAGAGGAAATCCCACATAATATTTTAATGTTAAATGCTTCCATTTTAAATCTCACGAAGATCGAATCTCGTTTAAAATATTAATATAAAGTTTCAATTTTTCTCAATCAGAGCAAAACCCATCTAATATTTTGATGTCAAATGCTTCTATTTTAAATTTCATGGAGGTCCGAGCTCATTTGAAATATTAATTTCAAGTTTCAATTTTACACAATTAGTGGAAAACCCACCTAATAATTTGATGTCAAATGCTTCTAATTTCAATTTCACAAAGATCCGAGCTCGTTTGAAATATTAATTTAAAGTTTTAATTTTTTCAATCAGAGGAGAACCCACCTAATATTTTGATAACAAATGCTTCCATTTTAAATTTCATGAAGATCAGAGCTCATTTGAAATATTAATTTAAACATTCATTTTTTCTCCCAAACGTAAAACGTGTCAAAAAAAGTTTCAATTTTACAAAATCAGTGGAAAACCCACCTAATATTTTAATGTCAAATGCTTCCAATTTAAATTTCATGAACATCGGAGCTCATTTGAAATATTCATTTAAAGTTTGAATTTTCTCAATCAGAGGAGAACCCACCTAATATTTTGATATCAAATGCTTCAATTTTAAATTTCACGAAGATCGGAGCTCATTTGAAATAATTATTTAAACATTCAATTTTGCTCCCAGGTGTAAAACGTGTCACAAAAAAGTTTCAATTTTGCACAATCAGAGGTAAACCCACCTAATATTTTGAAGTCAAATGCTTCCATTTTAAATTTCACGAACATTGGACCTCATTTTAAATACTAATTTAAACTTTTAATTTTGCTCAATCAGAGGAAAACCCACCTAATATTTTGATGTCAAATGCTTCTATTTTAAATTGGAAGAATTTGACATCAAAATATTAATTTAAAGTTTCAAATATTAATTTAAAGTTTAAGTTTTACACAATTAGAGGAAAATCCACATAATATTTTAATGTCAAATGCTTCCATTTCAAATATCACGAAGATTGGATCTCGTTTGAAATATTAATTTAAAGCTTCAATTTTTCTCAATCAGAAGAAAACCCACCTAATATTTTGATGTCAAATGCTTCTATTTTAAATTTCATAGAGATCCGAGCTCATTTGAAATATTAATTTCAAGTTTCAATTTTACACAATCAGTGGAAAACCCAACTATTATTTTGATGTCAAATGCTTCCAATTTAAAATTCACAAAGATCGGAGCTCGTTTGAAATATTAATTTAAATTTTCAATTTTCTCAATCAGAGGAGAACCAACCTGATATTTTTATATCAAATGCTTCCATTTTAAATTTCACGAAGATCAGAGCTCATTTCAAATATTAATTTAAACATTCAATTTTTCTCCTGGACGTAAAAACATGTCAAAAAAAGTTTCAATTTTGCACAATTAGAGGTAAACCCACCTAATATTTTGATGTCAAATGCTTCCATTTTAAATTTCAAGAGCATCAGAGCTCATTTTAAATATTAATTTAAACTTTTAGGTTTGCTCAATCAGAGGAAAATGCACCTAATATTTTGATTTTAAATGCTTCTATTTTAAATTAGAAGCATTTGACATCAAAATATTAACTTAAAGTTTAAAATATTAATTTAAAGTTTCAGTTTTATAGAGTAAGAGGAAAACCCACTTAATACTTTAATGTCAAATGCTTCCATTTTAAATTTCATGAAGATTAGATCTGGTTTGAAATATTAATTTAAAGTTTCAATTTTTCTAAATTAGAGGAAAACCCACCAAATATTTTGATGTCAATTGCTTCCATTTTAAATTTCGCGAAGATCAGAGCTCATTTGAAATATTAATTTAAACATTCAATTTTGCTCCCGAGTGTAAAACATGTCAAAAAAAAGTTTCAATTTTGCACAATCAGAGGTAAACCCACCTAATATTTTGTTGTCAAATGCTTCCATTTTAAATTTTAAGAGCATCATAGCTCATTTTAAATATTAATTTAAACTTTCAATTTTGCTTAATCAGAGCAAAACCAACCTAATATTTTGATGTCAAATGCTTCTATTTTAAATTAGAAGCATCTAACATCAAAATATTAACTTAAAGTTTCAAATATTAATTTACAGTTTCAGTTTTATAAAGTAAGATGAAAACCCACCTAATACTTTAATTTCAAATGCTTCCATTTTAAATTTAACGAAGATCAGATCTTATTTTAAATATTAATTTAAAGTTTCAATTGTGTTCAATCAGAGGAAAACCCACCTAATATTTTGATGTCAAATGCTTGTATTTTAAATTTCATTGAGATCCGAGCTCATTTGAAATATTAATTTCAAGTTTCAATTTTACACAATCAGTGGAAAATCGACCTAATATTTTGATGTCAAATGCTTCCAATTTAAATTTCACGAAGATCAGAGCTCATTTGAAATATTATTTTAGTTTCAATTTTCTCAATCAAAGGAGAACCCACCTAATATTTTGATGTCAAATGATTTCATTTTAAATTTCACGAAGAACGGAGCTCATTTGAAATATTAATTTAAACATTCAATTTTTCTCCGAGGTGTAAAACTTGTCACAAAAACGTTTCAATTTTACACAATTAGAGCTAAACCCACCTAATATTTTGATGTCAAATGCTTCCATTTTAAATTTCATGAACATCGGAGCTCATTTGAAATACTAATTTAAACTTTTAATTTTGCTCAATGAGAGGAAAACCCACCTAATATTTTGATATCAAATGCTTCTATTTTAAATTAGAAGCATTTGACATCAAAATATTAAATTAAAGTTTCAAATATTAATTTAAAGTTTCAGTTTTACACAATCAGAGGAAAACCCACATAATATTTTAATGTCAAATGCTTCCATTTTAAATCTCACGAAGATCGGATCTCGTTTGAAATATTAATTTAAAGTTTCAATTATCCTCAATCAGAGGAAAACCAACCTAATATTTTGATGTCAAAATGCTTCTATTTTAAATTTCATGGAGATCCGAGCTCATTTTTAAATATTAATTTCAAATTTCAATTTTACACAATCAGTGAAAAACCCACCGAATATTTTGATGTCAAATGCTTCCAATTTAAATTTCACAAAGATCGAAGCTCATTTTGAAATATTAATTTAAAGTTTGAATTTTCTCAATCAGAGGAGAACCCACCTAATATTTTGAAGTCAAATGCTTCCATTTTAAATTTCATGAAGATTCGAGCTCATTTGAAATATTAATTTAAACATTTAATTTTTCTCCCGGATGTAAAACGTGTGAAGAAAAAGTTTCAATTTTGCACAATCAGAGGTAGACCCACATAATATTTTGGTGTCAAATGCTTCCATTTCAAATTTTAAGAGCATCAGAGCTCATTTTAAATATTAATTTAAACTTTCAATTTTGCTCAATCAAATGAAAACCCACCTAATATTTTGATGTCAAATGCTTCTATTTTAAGTTAGAAGCATCTGACATCAAAATATTAACTTAAAGTTTTAAATATTAATTTAAATTTTCAGTTTTATAGAGTAAGAGGAAAACCCACCTAATACTTTAATGTCAAATGCTTCCATTTTAAATTTCACGAAGATCAGATCTCGTTTGAAATATTAATTTAAAGTTTCAATTTTACTCAATCAGAGGAAAACCCATCTCATATTTTGATGTCAAATGCATCTATTTTAAATTTCATGGAGATCCGAGCTCGGTTGAAATATTAATTTCAAGTTTCTATTTTACACAATCAGTGGAAAACCCATCGAATATTTTTATGTCAAATGCTTCCAATTTAAATTTCATGAAGATCGGAGCTCGTTTGAAATATTAATTTAAAGTTTCAATTTTCTCAATCATAGGCGAACCCACCTAATATTTTGATGTCAAATGCTTCCATTTTAAATTTCATGAAGATCAGAGCTCATTTGAAATATTAATTTAAACATTCAATTTTGCTCCTAGGTGTAAAACATGTCACAAAAAAGTTTCAATTTTGCACAATCAGAGGTAAACCCACCTAATATTTTGATGTCAAATGCTTCCATTTTAAATTTCACAAACATCAGAGCTCATATGAAATACTAATTTAAACTTTTAATTTTGCTCAATCAGAGGAAAACCCACCTAATATTTTGATGTCAAATGCTTCTATTTTAAATTTCATGGAGATCTGAGGTCATTTGAAATATTAATTCCAAGTTTCAATTTTACACAATCAGTGGAAAACCCACCTAATATTTTGCTGTCAAATGCTTCCAATTTAAATTTCATAAAGATCCGAGCTCGTTTGAAATATTAATTTAAAGTTTTAGTTTCCTTAATCAAAGGAGAACCCACCTAATATTTTGATGTCAAATGCTTCCATTTTAAATTTCATGAAGATCAGAGCTCATTTGAAATATTAATTTAAACATTCAATTTTTTTCCCAGACGTAAAACGTGTCAAATTTTTTTTTGAATTATGCACAATAAGAGGTAAACCCACCTAATACTTTCATGTCAAATGCTTCCATTTTTAATTTCAAGAGCATCAGAGCTCGTTTTAAATATTAATTTAAACTTTCAATTTTGCTCAATCAGAGGAAAACCCACCTAATATTTTGAAGTCAAATGACTCTATTTTAAATTAGAAGCATCTGACATCAAAATATTAACTTAAAGTTTCAAATAATAATTTAAAGTTTCAGTTTTATGGAGTAAGAGGAAAACCCACCTAATACTTTAATGTCAAATGCTTCCATTTTAAATTTCACGAAGATCGGATCATGTTTGAAATATTAATTTAAAGTTTAAAATTGCTCAATCAGAGGAAAACCCACCTACTATTTTGATGTCAAATGCTTCTATTTTAAATTTCATGGAGATCTGAGCTTTTTGGAAATATTAATTTGAAGTTTCAATTTTACACATTCAGTGGAAAACCCACCTAATATTTTGATGTCAAATGCTTCCAATTTAAATTTCACGAAGATCAGAGCTCGTTTCACATATTAATTTAAAGTTTCAATTTTCTCAATCAGAGGAGAACCCACCTAATATTTTGATGTCAAATGCTTCCATTTTAAATTTCACGAAGATCGGAGCTCATTTGAAATATTAATTTAAACATTCAATTTTGCTCCCAGGTGTAAAACGTGTCACAAAAAAGTTTCAATTTTCCACAATCAGAGGTAAATCCACGTAATATTTTGATGTCAAATGCTTCCATTTTCAACTTCACGAACATCAGAGCTCATTTGAAACACTAATTTAAACTTTTAATTTTGCTCAATAAGAGGAAAACCCACCTAATATTTCGATGTCAAATGCTTCTATTTTAAATTTGAAGCATTTGACATCAAATATTAATTTAAAGTTTCAAATATTAATCTAAATTTTTAGTTTTACACAATCAGAGGAAAACCCACATAATATTTTAATGTCAAATGCTTCCATTTTAAATCTCACGAAGATCGGATCTCGTTTGAAATATTAATTTAAAGTTTCAATTTTACTCAATCAGAGGAAAACCCACCTAATATTTTGATGTCAAATGGTTCTATTTTAAATTTCATGGAGATCGGAGCTCATTTCAAAATATTAATTTCAAGTTTCAATTTTACACAATTAGTGGAAAACCCACCTAATATTTTGATGTCAAATGCTTTAAATTTAAATTTCACAAAGATCAGAGCTCGTTTGAAATATTAATTTAAAGTTTCAATTTTCTCAATCAGAGGAGAACCCACCTAATATTTTGATGTCAAATGCTTCCATTTTACATTTCACAAAGATTGGAGCTCATTTGAAATATTAATTTAAACATTCAATTTTTCTCCCGGACGTAAAACGTCTCAAATTTTTTTTTCAATTTTGCACAATCAGAGGTAAACCCACCTAATATTTTGATGTCAAATGCTTCCATTTTAAACTTCACGAACATCAGAGCTCATTTGAAATACTAATTTAAACTTTTAATTTTGGTCAAAAAGAGGAAAACCCGCCTAATATTTTGATGTCAAATGCTTCTATTTTAAATTGGAAGCATTTGAGATCAAAATATTAATTTAAAGTTTCAAATATTAATTTAAAGTTTTAGTTTTACACAATCAGAGGAAAACCCACATAATATTTCAATGTCAAATGCTTCCATTTTAAATCTCGTGAAGATCGGATCTCGTTTGAAATATTAATTTAAAGTTTCATTTTTGCTCAATCAGAGGAAAACCCACCTAATATTTTAATGTCAAATGCTTCTATTTTAAATTTCATGGAGATTAGAGCTCATTTCAAAATATTAATTTCAAGTTTCAATTTTACACAATCAGTGGAAAACCCACCTAATATTTTGATGTCAAATGCTTCCAATTTAAATTTCACAAAGATCGGAACTCGTTTGAAATATTAATTTAAAGTTTCAATTTTCTCAATCAGAGGAGAACTCACCTAATATTTTAATGTCAAATGCTTCCATTTTAAATTTCACGAAGATTGGAGCTCATTTGAAATATTAATTTAAACATTCAATTTTTCTCCCGGACGTAAAACGTCTCAAAAAAAAGTTTCAATTTTGCACAATCAGAGGTAAACCCACCTAATATTTTGATGTCAAATGCTTCCATTTGAAATTTCAAGAGCATCAGAGCTCGTTTTAAATATTAATTTAAACTTTCAATTTTGCTCAATCAGACGAAAACCCACCTAATATTTTGATGTCAAATGCTTCTATTTTGAATTAGAAGCATCTGACATCAAAATATTAATTTAAAGTTTCAAGTATTAATTTAAAGTTTTAGTTTTATAGAGTAAGAGGAAAACCCACGTAATACTTTAATGTCAAATGCTTCCATTTTAAATTTCACGAAGATCGGATCTCGTTTGAAATATTAATTTAAAGTTTCATTTTTTCTCAATCAGAGGAAAACCCACCTAATATTTTGATGTCAAATGATTCTATTTTAAATTTCATGGACATCCAAGCTCATTTAAAATATTAATTTCAAGTTTCAATTTTACACAATCAGTGGAAAACCCACCTAATATTTTGAAGTTAAATGCTTCCAATTTAAATTTCACGAAGATTGGAGCTCATTTTAAATATAAATTTAAAGTTTTAATTTTCTCAATAAGAGGAGTACCCACCTAATATTTTTATGTCAAATGTTTCCATTTTAAATTTCACAAAGATCGGAGTTCATTTGAAATATTAATTTAAACATTCAATTTTGCTCATGGGTGTAAAACATGTCACAAAAAAGTTTCAATTTTGCACAATAAGAGCTAAACCCACCTAATATTTTGATGTCAAATACTTCCATTTTAAATTTCATGAACATCAGAGCTCATTTGAAATACTAATTTAAACTTTTAATTTTGCTCAATCAGAGGAAAACCCACCTAATATTTTAATGGCAAATGTTTCTATTTTAAATTGGAAGAATTTCACATTAAAATATTAATTTAAAGTTTCTAATATTAATTTAAAGTTTCAGTTTTACACAATCAGAGGAAAACCCGCATAATATTTTAATGTCAAATGCTTCCATTTTAATCTCACAAAGATCGGATCTCGTTTGAAATATTAAATTAAAGTTTCAATTTTGCTCAATCAGAGGAAAGCCCACCTAATATTTAGATGTCAAATGCTTCTATTTTAAATTTCATGGAGATCTGAGCTCATTTGAAATATTAATTTCAAGTTTCAATTTTACACAATCAGTGGAAAACCCACCTAATATTTTGATGTCAAATGCTTTCAATT
>MU228078.1:6619363-6630670 GCA_018584345.1 Thuja plicata
TTTAAAGTTTCAGTTTTATAGAGTAAGAGGAAAACCCACCTAATACTTTAATGTCAAATGCTTCCATTTTAAATTTCACGAAGATCAGATCTCGTTTGAAATATTAATTTAAAGTTTCAATTTTGCTAAATCAGAGGAAAACCCACCTAACATTTTGATGTCAAATGCTTCTATTTTAAATTTCATGTAGATCCGAGCTTGTTTGAAATATTAATTTCAAGTTTCAATTTTACACAATTAGTGGAAAACCCACCTAATATTTTGATGTAAAATGCTTCCAATTTAAATTTCACGAAGATCGGAGCTCGTTTGAAATATTAATTTAAAGTTTCAATTTTCTCAATCAGAGGGGAACCCACCTAATATTTTGATGTCAAATGCTTTCATTTTAAATTTCACAAAGATTGGAGCTCATTTGAAATATTAATTTAAACATTCAATTTTGCTCCCGGGTGTAAAACGTGTCACAAAAAAGTTTCAATTTTGCACAATCAGAGTTAAACCCACCTAATATTTTGATGTCAAATGCTTTTTCAATTTTATGAACATCGGAGCTCATTTGAAATACTAATTTAAACTTTTAATTTTTTTGAATAAGAGGAAAACCCACCGAATATTGTGATGTCAAATGCTTCTATTTTAAATTGGAAGCATTTGACATCAAAACATTAATTTAAAGTTTCAAATATTAATTTAAAGTTTAAGTTTTACACAATCAGAGAAAAATCCACATAATATTTTAATGTTAAATGATTCCATTTTAAATCATACAAAGATCAGATCTTGTTTGAAATATTAATTTAAAGTTCCCAGCGCCTCTATAGTAACTAGATGGCTTCTTGAAGTTCCCAGGGCCCTGCGAGTGGTTACCTCTATAGCCAGCTCCGAAAGCCCCACTAGCCTGACCACCCTGTCTACCACCATGGCCTAATGCCAAGTTTGCCTCTGATAAGCTGGCCTTAATCACCACAGCTCGTAGGTCCGTTGGCTCAAAGAGCTTCACGTCACATACAATGCAAGCGTTAAGCCCACGTACAAAATTCTGTACCAACAAAGCAGTATCATTGTTGAATCTAGAATACTACTGGAGCTCGTAGAAACGATGCTCATACTATTCTATAGTCATCGTTGGCTTCCTAAGATTATGGAAGTCATCATCTCTCTGATGACTCCACTGATCGGATAGGAACCTCACTCTAAAATTCTCGAGAAATAGTTCGCAAGTAATGGTGTCCATGCAGAGTCCAAGCTTCTGCTCCTCTATCTTCCACCAGATAGCTGCAAAATGAGTCAATTGCATGATGGCATACCTCACTTTAGTATTTCTACTAAAGGGATGCATCACAAATACACTATCTAATGCAATCAACCAGGTCTCTGCCTCTAATCCAGAATCCTGTCTGGCAAAAGGAATGGCCTTTCCTCTCATCAAATCTCTCATGTGGTTGGTTGCAACCACTGTTGGATCGACAGAAATAGTCCTCTCACAAGGGCTCCTAGATCTCACTCTCTCTCTCTCTCCTCATGCTTCTGAGAGTGATGAGATGCCTCTCGCTCCACTCTAGCCCCCTCAGGAAGATGATCAAGGATAGCCTATAGGATCTGTCTAGTGTTCATACCCCCAGACTCATCCTGGTCCTTCCTCCTCTGATCACCTCTATCCTGATGTTGTTCCCTCTCCTGTCTGATGCTAGTGGAGGAGCTAGCCTGTCGCCCTCCCCCATGGGCACCAGACCTACCCCTACCATGGCCTCTAGCTGCGTGTGTCTCAGGCATAATTCCTGAATCAAAAGGAGATGGATACAACATTCACCACAAAGCTTGAAACATAAACTAAAGCATAAACAAATAAACCATAAAGCAATACATCAAAACATATGTGTAGCATGTCTATGTTTTAGTTTCAATTTAAGCTAGACACAACGTAATGGGCATACAATTCCCAGAGTTTCCAGTGTGGAAACTATGGCTCTAATACCAGATGTAATGCCCCGCCAGGGAACCCAAGAGAGATTAACCTAAACATGTCACTATGTGTGCTGAATAATTTTTTTTAAAAGTTAACATAATGAAACATACAATCATGTGGAAGAAATTACCATTTATACACATGTCTTACACTCACATAGATTACATGACTCAAGGGTCCCATGACATTGAATTACCTAAAGAAAAACACAACTAACATTATAAAAAAAGATTCCATCTGATTAATCATATCAAATACAACTTACATAACCATGATTATAATCCTCATGGATAACCATGAAACTACCATAAACTCACATCCACTGCACATGTCAAAGGGTATGTGGTAATCACTCTAATCTACTTATTATTACAATTTCTGGATTAGGTATCACATGCGATACTCTAATACAAGATTACAATAATGAAATTACATAATAAATGATGAAGGAAAATAAGGAGCTCATCTGCAAGAAACTATCAAGCACCTGGTACAAGGACGTCAACTCTCAATGGATAAAGAATCACTACCACCTATCCATATGGAACCACAAAGTTCCACCCCACCGTGCTGAGGAGATAACAATAGATCCCAATCGGAAATCCAAAACCAACAAGGCATAACCACTAAGCAAGGGATCCTGATAGCTCTCTAATCCAGTTTACTAATCATCATAAAAGGTAAGACTCACTAATCCAGAGGCAACTGACAACATAGGAAATCTAGCATGTGTAAAGGAAGGTGTCATTATGTAGGTCTACCCTTAAGTTTAGCCCAGATAATCACAACAGATTTCGGCACCCAAGTGACCATACACGAAGCTAATGTCCTCTCATACTGACAAGGCCCACTAACTATGTCAGATACCTCGTAGGGAAACTAACATCTTCTCCAAACCATCTTAGCCTATACTAGCACTCAAGCATGGGTGAGGATAGATCTTATTAATCCATTTTATATTCTAATATGTCTTTAGTTATCACTTATTAAAGAAAATCCACAATAAGCAACCCAGTAGTCTCTTATAGTCATGGAACTTATTGCAAGCCACCTCCTACTACACATCTAGGTAACCTACCCTAGGCTCAAAGATCCTAACAGATCTAGCATAGGTCACAACCCTAGTTTACCCCAAATCTAGTATCCCATACAATCAGGAATGGTCACATATAGGTACACATAGGTACATAATCGAGAGGGTCATCATGGTCAATTTAGGGTAATATCTGACAACACACACACCATGAAGTAACAGAAAAGATAAACACCCCCTAGCCTCTGTATACATCCTAGGTCATCTAATGCCCCCAACAGTAATACATATAAACAAAAGAGGACCATACAATTGCATAGAAACATAAACGTCTTAAAGGACTGAAAAATGAACATAAGCATATAAATAATTATAGTTGTCCAAATAAGAATGTTGACTGAACTACAAAATCTAATAATACAATTATCACATCTAGTATAACTAACATTCATAATTGCTAGTCCATAACACCCATATTATAAATCAATTATAACATAAATCCTTCCATCTACTAATTGACTACAACATGCAAGAATTAAATCAATTATTAACATTTTAATTTTAAACAATTAACCATTCTATTAAAATAGTTAATAAAATATGTTAATAAATTAATTGTACTAATATCTAATATATCATTTCAAAATTAATAATAATGATATAAAACTGGATAAAACAAAACTATATAATTAATTACAAATTAATTAAATTAAAATAAAATTTATTAACTAACTTTATGTTTACTTATTAAAACTTTAATAAACATGAAATAAGTTAAATTTTAATAATAATAATAATAAAAAACAAATTAAAAGGGGGGCCCACACGGCTCCTCCCGTAGTGTCTATGGCGCGGGTCACGGGAGCCGTGCGGCCCCCAGTGCTTTAAGCGCTGACCCACCCGGTGGGGACAGTGGATACTATCCCCCACCTGCCTTACGGCGGGTGGTGTGACAGCCCACTCCCCGCTCGGGGGTGGCACCAGCCACTGGGGTGGTGGGGATGGGGTCCCACCTCCCCATGCAATTAATTAATTTTTTTTATTTTTATTTTTTTTTAAAATAAATTGCATACATTAATAACAATGCCCAGTTTTTTTTGATTTTTTTTTTTCTTTTTAATATTCTGAAAACGGAAATAAATACAAGGAATAATTATTTTTGTTTTGTCTTTTGCTGCTTTTATATTTTTTTCTGGGTAAATAATTTCATTTTTACACCAGTCTGTATTAAAATAGAGAGGGAGTGTTTTTCTAATGATTTAATTTTTGAAGAGAAATACATGGAGATTAATATTTATTTATTTTTCCTTCTATAGTCAGGACTATAGGCATATTTAATTTTCAATTTATAGGAGTTTCGTAAGAGATCTAAGTACAAAATTTTGACAGCATGTCTGTATTATAATAGAGAATATATAATTACAAAAACCATAGATCCAAGATCCTCCAAAAACCTCAAAAAACAATGAAACATCGTTTGGCTATAAATTTGATTTCTTCTATAGTACCAACTATATCAAGGGTTTAATTTTTCATTTTATAGGAGATCTAAAGGGAATTCCTTCCTGAAATTTTGACAACATAACCCTACAATGCTAAGATTATAGAGAAGGAAAGAAATAGATATTTAGGGTTTCTAGAAACACCCAAAAATATAGAAAACATCTATATGCCATTTAAAAACCAAATTTAAGAACAAGCATTATAACAATCATAGAAAAACCTCTGATCTACGAAATTGATTCCATGCAAGGCCAATGAAGCCTACCTTTAATCCAATGCAAGAAACAGAAGAATGTATCTTGGAGAATGAAAGTAGATCTGAAACCCTCAAGCCCAATTTAACCACTGGTCTGGCACAATGTAGATCCAAACACACATACACACAAGCAAGAGAAAATCCTAAAACCTTGAAGCAACCAAGATCCACAACAATCCACAATTCTTCAAAAATCCCCAAATCACCAAGAGCTCTCCAATTCTCAAAAACCTATTGTGAGAGAATGAATGACCAATTCCCCCTAAAGAGATTTAAATTCCCCAAAACATGCAAAGGTGAATGACAACTCTCAAGTCAAACCCTAGTTTAACTCAACTTGAAAATTGAAAGTAAATCCAATTTAATTAGATAAAATGTGCTTTATTGCCACAACTCAAACTAGACTCCTAATTAAAAGTTAAAATCTTTTTGAATTTGAAATACTTTTTCAACACAATTATGCACATGTAATTAATAAAATATTTAATTAAATAGATTAAATATTTATGTCACAATAATATATGCAACCATATATTTAATTATTTAATTAATCATATAAGCTCATACAATATAGTTTTCAATTAAATATTTAATTAAATCAAAATATTCAAATATTTCAATTTAATTAATTATTTCAAATAAACTTAGGATATAATTAAATCATTAATTCAACTATAATCCATTAATTCACTAAATATTAAAAATCACTCAATAATCTGAAAATCACCTGAAAACATAATCAAGCAAAAACACACACAAACTCAAGAGAGAGGGTATTCGAATTCTATCACCCTAGACAAATCTGGATAAGGTAGTCATACTAAAACTCATCCTACATTAGGAAGATTAGGCTTAGGTTAGGGTTTTGGACCTGTATGTTACCTCCCCTCTTTACCATTGAGATGAATATTTATGGGCACGCTCACTCCTGCCAATTCAGGGGAGACGATGCCCTGTACTGCAATCCTGTCATCAAAGAACATGCATGTACATACATAATATAATATTACAATCAATGATAGGGATCGATCGAACGTGTGGATCTCGCCAAAGCTAGTAACTACGTCTCCGTCCTCTACCATAACAACATGCAAACAGATACATAAACATGATAACCATACACATGCAAGTATGGGGTAAGTACAATATAATTGAAACATAAATCATCACATCCTGATAATAACCATAACATCATAAACAATAGTCACCATCACTGAAAGAATAGTAGCTCTCATGAAAGTAGCCTAAAATAATCTAGCCAATCAACTGAAACCAATGCCTAAAAGAGTACGGAATCACAAACTAAAAGAAAAACATGAGTGGGTATTACATCCACCCCCCCTAGGACTAGGCTTACTCTTGGAATCCTGTAAACAAGTAGGGATATAAACCCCGTAATCTAGCTGCATCCTCCCAAGTCACTGAAGACTCATTATTTGGGTCCCATTGGACCCTTACCTACTCAATGGTGCGACCCCTGAGGGTCACACCCCGCTCCTCCATAATACGTATTGGCTCCAAATCTAGCTTCCCATCCTTGACCTGTAATGCATTCCAATCAAGTACATGCATAATGTCAAGTATATATCTCCTACGAACTAAAACATGAAAAACATCATGGATGCGCGAAAGGCTAGGTGGCAAAGCAAGTCGATAAGCAACTGGTCCTATCTTCTCTAGGATCTCAAATAGTCCCACAAAATGAGGTGCCAACTTTGAACCCTTTCCATAACGGATCAAACTCTTTCGTTGGCACACTCTTAGGAACACTCTATCTCCAACTACGAACTTCCTATCCACCCTATGAGCATCTACATACTTCTTCTGTCTATCATGTGCAGTCACTAAATGCTCACGAATCCTCACTACCTACTACTCCATATCACGAAGCATCTCAAGACCAAGAAGAATACGGTCCTCCAATCTATCCCAGCTTAAAGGTGTATGGAAAGGATGGCCATACAATGCCTAAAAAGGTGCCATGCCAATGGAACTATGATATCCATTATTATACACAAACTCCACTAGGTACAAGTAGTCCTCCTAGTGAGTCTGTCTGTCCATGACATACATCCTCAACACGTCCTCTAGAACCTGGTTCACCCACTCTATCTGACCATCAGTCTTAGGATGATACGCTAAACTAAAATTCAGTTGAGCACCTAAATCGTGCTGTAAAGATGTCTAAAAGGTTGAGGTAGAAATAGGATCTTGATCTGATATAATACGAAGAGGAATGCCATGAAGTCTCACAATGTCCTGCATGAAGACTCAGGCCACAGAAGCTGCTGTGTAAGATGATCTCATTGGTGAGAAATGAGCCACCTTGGTTAACCGATCAACGGTCACCATAATAGCAACGTGCCTATGAGGATTCATAGTCAATCCAACTATGAAATCCATAGATATGATTTCCCACTTCCATGATGGAATGAGATTAGGCTGAAGAAGCCCTACTGGATGCTGGTGATCCACCTTGACCCTCTGACACTCTAAATATCTAGCCACAAAGTCTGCAATCTTCCTCTTCATACCAGCCCAATGGTAGAGCTGTCGAAGATCTGCGTGCATCTTCTTGACACCAGGATGTTCCGAATAAGGTGCATAGTGAGCCTTGAATAACACTAATGTATGCAAATCATCTAATGGTGGTACATAGATCTGGCCCATATGAGGCAGAAGACCATCTGTCTCCAAAACATAACCAGAAAATCTTCCCTCTAATGGTCTCCTTGACTCTATCTCAGCTTTCACCTCCTGATACAATGTATCTCTAGGAAGTGACTGGAGTATCCTACTCCTCAAATCCATACTAAGAGTCAATGCTAGAACTGCCTGTCGCTTGTGACTCAATGCATCAGCAACCATGTTCTCCTTCCCCTGAATATACTTTATCTCAAAGTCATATTCGCAAAGGAATTCCATCCACCTTCTATGTCTAGCATTCAGATTAGGTTGGGTGAAGATATACTGAAGACTACGATGATCGCTATGAAGCTCAAATCGGTGTCCCAAAATAAAATGCCTCCATCAAACTAAAGCATGGAAAACTGCCGCTAGCTCCAAATCATGAGTAGGGTAGTTGAGCTCATGATCCTTGAGTTTGCGAGACTCATAGGAAATCACTCGCCCATCCTACATGAGAACCGCTCCAATACCCTTTAATGATGCATTAGTGCATACAACAAAATCCCCCACTAGATTAGGCACAGCTAGGATAGGTGCACTGGTCAAACACACCTTGCGACTCTGGAAAGCCTCCTTGCACTTCTCTGTCCATACAAACTTCTTCCCTTTCCACTGAAGAGAAGTAATAGGATGAGCCACCCTAGAGAAGTTCTGCATGAATCTGCGGTAGTATCCCGCAAGACCCATGAAACTGCGCACCTTAGACACACTAGTGGGTGCTAGCCAATCCACAATCACCTAAATCTTTGAAGGATCTACAGAGATACCTTCTCCTGAAATGATGTGACCAAGATACTGAACCTCAGTCTGGAAGAAATCACACTTCGCCAGATTGGCATAAAGTTGTTTCTTCCTAAGACACTCCAGAACCTGCCGAAGATGCTCTTCATGCTCCTCCATGGATCTAGAATAGATCAAAATATCATCCAAGAAGACAAGCATGAAGCGATCTAGGTATTCTTGAAACACTTCATTCATCAAACACATGAACACTGATGGATTGTTCGTCAACCCAAACGGAACCACTATGAACTCATAATGTCCATAGTGTGTACAAAAAGTTGTCTTATGGATATTAGTGTCCTCAATCCATAACTGGTGATATCCTAACTTCAGATCAATCTTAGAGAACACCTTGGCTCCCTTGATCTAGTCAAACAAGTCATCAATACATGGCAATGGGTACCTATTTTTGACCGTTACCTTGTTCAACTGTCTGTAGTCAATACACAAGCGTAAGGATCCGTCCTTCTTCTTTATGAAGAGGACAGGTGCACCCCAAGGAGAAACACTAGGATGAATGATCCCCTTTGCCAATAGCTCCTCTAATTGTAGCTTTAGCTCACTCAACTCATGAGTAGCCATACAATATGGTGCTCTAGAAATAGGCTCTGCTCCTGGCACAAGCTCTATGCGAAAGTCTATGTCACGCTTCAGTGGCATAGCTAGAATCTCATCAAGAAACACATCAATAAACTCCTGAAGTATGGGATGATCCAAAGCTTTGACTTCACTTTCCATACTATCTAACTCGTACATGGATACTGCATACATTTGACATCCCTTTCGCATACATCGCTTCACTTGCATAGCGGATATCATGCGAAGAGATATGGGTCAAGGAATCCCCACAATGCGACACTCACTGCTAGCATCATCCTTGCAAAGGATGATCTTCCCTCTACAATCGATCTTAGCTCCATGAGCTCCCAACCAGTCCATTCCTAAGATGACCGCATATGACCCCAAAGGAATCACACGTAAGTCTACTGAGGTAATGAACTTCCCTAAGTTCAGTTTACAGCCATGAACCAAGAAGTCTGTAGCTACCCTAGCCCCTGAGGCTAACTCCACTTGCCAACCTAACACTTTCTTTGCAACCACTAGCCCACATCACTCAACAAGGAAAGGTGAAATGAAAGAGTCGGTCGCTCCTGAATCAAATAATATAGAAATGGAAGTACCCTAAATAGAACTTGTAGTCTCAATGACTGTGCCATGATGCACTGCCTGCCTCTGATCAAGAGCTACAAAAACTCTATGTGAACCTCCCCCTATAGTAGGCTCTAAGGCTGCTAGCCTCTGTGTAGAAAAATGTGGTGCTCTCTACGGAAAATTCACTACAATGTGGCCAAACTGACCACAAGTGAAGCACCCTGTGCCTCTAAGGTTGCCTCTCCCATTGGAGAGTACACTGGACTGTTGGACACTCCCACAAATTGCACTAGGCTATGCACCCTGGGCTGGTCGGTTGGATTGATTATGCCTAATGCACTATCCACTCCTCACACCCTTACCACTCTGCGTAGGAGGCACAGTATTCTACTTTTGATACTAACTCTAGCTCTGGTTCTGATTGCCTCTATAGTAACTGGATGGCTTCTTGAAGTTCCCAGTGCCCTGCAACTGGTTACCCCTATAGCCATCTCCAGAATGCCCACTAGCCTGACCACCCTGTCTACCACCATGGCCTAATGCCAAGTTTGCCTATGATAAAGTGGCCTTAATCACCATAGCTCGTAGGTTCATTGGCTCAAAGAGCTTCACATCACCTACAATGTGAGCATTAAGCCCACATACAAAATGTTGTACAAACAAAGTAGTATCATTTCTGAATCCAGAATACTGCTGGAGCTCGTAGAAATGATGCTTGTACTATTCTACAGTCATTGTCAGCTGCCTAAGATTATGGAAGTCATCAGCTCTCTACTGCCTCCACTAATCGGATAGGAACCTCACTCTAAAATTATCAAGAAATAGTTCCCAAGTAATGGTGTCCATGCAGAGTCCAAGCTTCTTCTCCTCTATCTTCCACTAGATAGCTGCAAAATGAGTCAACTGCATGATGGCGTACCTCACTTTAGTATTTCTACTAAAGGGATGCATCACAAATACTCTATCTAATGCAATCAACCAGGTCTCTGCCTCTAATCTAGAATCCTGTCTAGCGAAATGAATGGCCTTTCCTCTCGTCAAATCTATCATGTGGTTGGCTGCAACCACTGCTGGATCCACACAAATAGTCCTCTCATGAGGGCTCCTAGATCTCACTCTCTCTCTCCTCGTGTTGCTGAGAGTGATGAGATGCCTCTCGCTCCACTCTGGCCCCCTCAGGAAGACGATCAAGGATAGCCTGCAGGATCTATCTAGTGTTCATACCCCCAAACTCATCCTAGTCCTCCCTCCTCTGATCACCTCTGTCCTGATGTTGTTCCCTCTCCTATCTGATTCTAGTGGAGGAGCTAGCCTGTTTCCCTCCCCCACAGGCACCAGACCTACCCCTACGACGACCTCTAGCTATGTGTGTCTCAGGCATAATTCCTGATTCAAAAGGAGATGGATACAACATTCACCACAAAGCTTGAAACATAAACTAAAGCATAAACAAATAAACCATAAAGAAATACATCAAAACATATGTGTAGCATGTCTATGTTTTAGTTTTAGTTTAAGCTGGACACAACCTAATGGGTGTACATTTCACAGAGTTCCCATTGTAGAAACTATGGCTCTGATACCAGATGTAACACCCCGCCAGGGAACCCAAGAGAGATTAACCTAAACATGTCACTATGTGTGCTGAATAATTTTTTTTTAAAGTTAACATAATGAAACATACAATCATGTGGAAGAAATTACCATTTATACACATTTCTTACACTCACATAGATTACATGACTCAAGGGTCCCATGACGTTGAATTACTTAAATAAAAACACAACTAACATTAAAACAAAAGATTCCATCTGATTAATCATATCAAATACAACTTACATAACCATGATTACAATCCTCATGGATAACCATGAAACTACCATAAACTCACATCCACTACACATGTCGCAGGGTATGTGGTAA
>MU228078.1:6651541-6675732 GCA_018584345.1 Thuja plicata
CTCCACTCATCTCTACTTAAGAGATGTCTCTCACACACTAGTTCAGAGAATCTTCTCCTCTCTCTCTCAATCTCTCATTATTCTCATTATTGTATTGAGCTCATTGCTCTCATCTTTTAGGCTTTTTTCCATATTCTTATTCACAAAGGGGTTTTTCTTTGCTTTTCCCCTCACCAAAATCTCTTGGCTCATTGTTGGATTCTTGAAGTACTTTGTGGTTGATCTTGCAATCTTCTCTCCTTTGGTTTTGGTAAAATCTTCCATGCATTTCATTTTCTTGGATTAATACTTGTTTAAGCTTTCATTCTTTTCATTCTTCTTATAGTTTCAGTTTTATAGAGTAAGAGGAAAACCCACCTAATACTTTAATGTCAAATTCTTCCATTTTAAATTTCACGAGGATCAGATCTCCTTTGAAATATTAATTTAAAGTTTCAATTTTTCTCAAACAGAGGAAAACCCACCTAATATTTTGATGTCAAATTCTTCTATTTTAAATTTCATGGAGATCCGAGCTCGTTTGAAATATTAATTTCAAGTTTCAATTTTACACAATCAGTGGAAAACCCATCGAATAGTTTGATGTCAAATCCTTCCAATTTAAATGTCCCGAAGATCGGAGCACGTTTGAAATATAAATTTAAAGTTTCAATATTCTCTATCAGAGGAGAACCCACCTAATATTTTGATGTCAAATGCTTCCATTTTAAATTTCACTCAGATCAGAGCTCATTTGAAATATTAATTCAAACATTCAATTTTGCTCCCAGGTGTAAAACGTGTCACAAAAAAGTTTCAATTTCGCACAATCAGAGTTAAACCCACCTAATATTTTGATGTTAAATGCTTCTATTTTAAATTTTATGAACATCGGAGCTCATTTGAAATACTAATTTAAACTTTTAGTTTTTCTTAATCAGAGGAAAACCCAACAAATATTTTGATGTCAAATGCTTCTATTTCAAATTGGAAGCATTTGACATCAAAATATTATTTTCAAGTTTCAAATATTAATTTAAAGTTTTGGTTTTACACAATCAAAGGAAAACCCACATAATATTTTAATGTCAAATGCTTCCTTCTTAAAACTCACGAAGATCGAATCTCGTTTGAAATATTAATTTAAAGTTTTGATTTTGCTCAATCAAAAGAAAACCCACCTAATATTTTGATGTCAAATGCTTCTATTTTAAATTTCATGGAGATCCAAATTCATTTGAAATATTAATTTCAAGTTTCAATTTTTCAATCAGAGGAGAACCCACGTAGTATTTTGATGTCAAATGCTTCAATTTTAAATTTCATGAAGATCGGAGCTCATTTGAAATATTAATTTAAAAATTCAATTTTTCTCCTGGACGTAAAATGTGTCAATTTTTTTTTCAATTTTGCACAATTAGGGGTAAACCAACCTAATATTTTGATGTCAAATGCTTCCATTTTAAATTTCAAGAGCATCAGATCTCATTTTAAATATTAATTTAAACTTTCAAATTTGCTCAATCAGTGGAAAACCCCCCTAATATTTTGATGTCAAATGCTTTTATTTTAAACTAGAAGCATCTGACATCAAAATATTAACTTAAAGTTTCAAATATTAATTTAAAGTTTCAGTTTTATAGAGTAAGAGGAAAACCCCCCTAATACTTTAATGTCAAATGCTTCCATTTTAAATTTCATGAAGATCGGATCTCGTTTGAAATATTAATTTAAAGTTTCAATTTTATTCAATTAGAGGAAAACCCACGTAATATTTTGATGTCAAATGCTTCAATTTTAAATTTCATGGAGATCCGAGCTCGTTTGAAATATTAATTTCAAGTTTCAATTTTACATAATCAATGGAAAACCCACCTTATTTTTTAATATCAAATGCTTCCAATTTAAATTTCATGAAGATCTGAGCTTGTTTGAAATATTGATTAAAAGTTTCAATTTTCTCAATCAGAGGAGAACCCACCTAATATTTTGATGTCAAATGCTTCCATTTTCAATTTCACAAAGATCGGAGCTCATTTGAAATATTAATTTAAATATTCAATTTTGCTCCAGGGTGTAAAATGTGTCAAAAAAAGTTTCAATTTTGCACAATCAGAGGTAAGCGCACCTAATATTTTGATGTCAAATGCTTCCATTTTCAATTTCACGAACATCGGAGCTCATTTGAAATACTAATTTAAAATTTTAATTTTACTCAATCAGAGGGAAACCCATCTAATATTTTGATGTCAAATGCTTCTATTTCAAATTGGAAGCATTTGACATCAAAATATTAATTTAAAGTTTCAGTTTTACACAATCAAACAAAAACCCACATAATATTTTAATGTCAAATGCTTCCATTTTAAATCTCACGAAGATCGAATCTCGTTTGAAATATTAATTTAAAGTTTCAATTTTGGTCAATCAGAGGAAAACCCTCCTAATATTTTTATGTCAAATGCTTCTATTTTAATTTTCATGGAGATCTAAGCTCATTTGAAATATTAAATTCAAGTTTCAATTTTACACAATCAGTGGAAAACCCACCTAATATTTTGATTTCAAATTCTTCCAATTTAAATTTCAAAAAGATCAGAGCTCGTTTGAAATATTAATTTAAAGTTTTAATTTTCTCAATCAGAGGAGAACCCACCTAATATTTTGATCTCAAATGCTTCCATTTTAAATTTCATGAAGATCGGAGCTCATTTGAAATACTAATTTAAAATTTTAATTTTTGTCCAAGACGTAAAACATGTCAAAAAAAGTTTCAATTTTGCACAATCAGACGTAAACCCAGCTAATATTTTGATGTCAAATGCTTCCATTTTAAATTTAAAGAGCATCAAAGCTTGTTTTAAATATTAATTCAAACTTTCAATTTTGCTCAATCAGAGGAAAACACACATAATATTTTCATGTCAAATGCTTCTATTTTAAATTTGAAGCATCTGACATCAAAATATTAACTTAAAGTTTCAAATATTAATTTAAAGTTTCAGTTTTATAGAGTAAGAGGAAAACCCACCTAATACTTTAATGTCAAATACTTCCATTTTAAATTTCATGAAGATAAGATCTCGTTTGAAATATTAATTTAAAGTTTCAATTTTCCTCAATCAGAGGAAAACCCACCTAATATTTTGATGTCAAATTCTTCTATTTCAAATTTCATGGAGATTCGAGCTCATTTGAAATATTAATTTCAACTTTGAATTTTACACAAACAGTGGAAAACCCACCTAATATTTTGTTGTCAAATGCTTGCAATTTAAATTTCACGAAGATCGGAGCTCATTTGAAATATTAATTTAAAGTTTCAATTTTCATAATCGGGGGAGAACCCACCTAATATTTTGATGTCAAATGCTTCCATTTTAAATTTCACAAAGATCGGAGCTCATTTGAAATATTAATTTAAACATTCAATTTTGCTCCCGGGTGTAAAACATGTCATAAAAAAGTTTCAATTTTTTACAATCAGAGGTAAACCCGCCTAATATTTTGATGTCAAATGCTTCCATTTTAAATTTCATGAACATCGGAGCTCAATTGAAATACTAATTTAAACTTTTAATTTTGCTCAATAAGAGGAAAACCCACCTAATATTTTGATGTCAAATGCTTCTATTTTAAATTGGAAGCATTTGAAATCAAAATATTAATTTAAAGTTTCAAATATTAATTTAAAGTTTGAGTTTTACACATTCAGAGGAAAACCCACATAATATATTAAAGTCAAATGCTTCCATTTTAAAGCTCACAAAGATTAGATCTCGTTTGAAATATTAATTTAAACTTTCAATTTTGCTCAATCAGAGGAAAACCCACCTAATATTTTGATGTCAAATGCTTCAATTTTAAATTTCATGTAGAACTGACCTCATTTGAAATATTAATTTCAAGTTTCAATTTTACACAATCGGTGGAAAACCCACCTAATATTTTGATGTCAAATGCTTCCAATTTAAATTTCACAAAGATCGGAGCTCGTTTGAAATATTAATTTAATGTTTCAATTTTCACAATCAGAGGAAAACCCACCTAATATTTTGATGTCAAATGCTTCCATTTTAAATTTCACGAAGATCGGAGCTGATTTTAAATATTAATTTAAACATTCAATTTTTTTCCCGGACGTAAAACGTGTCAAAAAAAGTTTCAATTTTGCACAATCAGAGGTAAACCCACATAATATTTTGATGTCAAATGCTTCCATTTTAATTTTCAAGAGCATCAGAGCTCATTTTAAATATTAATTTAAACTTTCAATTTTGCTCAATCAGAGGAAAACCCACCTAATATTTTGATTTTAAATGCTTCTATTTTAAATTAGAAGCGTCTGACATCAAAATATTAACTTAAAGTTTCAAATATTAATTTAAAGTTTCAGTTTTATAGAGTAAGAAGAAAACCCACCTAATACTTTAATGTCGAATGCTTCCATTTTAAATTTCACGAAGATCAGATTTCGTTTGAAATATCAATTTAAACTTTCAATTTTGCTCAATCAGAGGAAAACCCAACTAATATTTTGATGTCAAATGCTTCTATTTTTAATTTCACGGAGATCCGAGCTCGTTTGAAATATTAATTTCAACTTTCAATTTTAGACAATCAGTGGAAAACCCACCTAATATTTTGATGTCAAATGCTTCCAATTTAAATCTCACAAAGATCAGAGCTTGTTTGAAATATTAATTTAAAGTTTCAATTTTCTCAATCAGAGGAGAACCCGCCTAATATTTTGATGTCAAATGCTTCCATTTTAAATTTGACGAAGATCAGAGCTCATTTGAAATATTAATTTAAACATTCAATTTTTCTCCCGGGTGTAAAACGTGTCACAAAAAAGTTTCAATTTTGCACAATTAGAGGTAAACCCACCTAATATTTTGATGTCAAATGCTTCCATTTTAAATTTCACGAACATCGGAGCTCATTTGAAATACTATTTTAAACTTTTAATTTTTCTCAATCAAAGGAAAACCCACCTTATATTTTGATGTCAAATGCTTCTATTTTAAGTTGGAAGCATTTGACATCAAAATATTAATTTAAAGTTTCAAATGTTAATTTAATGTTTTAGTTTTACACAATCAGAGGAAAGCCCACATAATATTTTAATGTCAAATGATTCCATTTTAAATCTCACGAAGATCGGATCTCGTTTGAAATTTTAATTTAAAGTTTCAATTTTGCTCAATCAGAGGAAAATGCACCTAATATTTTGATGAAAAATGCTTCTATTTTAAATTTCATGGAGATCCGAGCTCATTTCAAATATTAATTTCAACTTTCAATTTTATACAATCGGTGGAAAACCCATCTAATATTTTTATGTCAAATGCTTCCAATTTAAATTTCACAAAGATTAAAGCTTGTTTGAAATATTAATTTAAAGTTTCAGTTTTCTCAATTAGAGGAGAACCCACCTAATAGTTTGATGTCAAATGCTTCCATTTTAAATTTCACGAAGATCGGAGGTCATTCGAAATATTAATTTAAACATTCAATTTTTCTCCCGGACGTAAAATGTGTCAAAAAAAGTTTTAATTTTACACAATCACACGTAAATTCACCTAATATTTTGATGTCAAATGCTTCCGTTTTAAATTGCAAGAGCATTAGAGCTCATTTTAAATATTAATTTAAACATTCAATTTCACTCAATCAGAGGAAAACCCACCTAATATTTTGGTGTCAAATGTTTCTATTTTAAATTAGAAGCATCTGACATCAAAATATTAACTTAAACTTTCAAATATTAATTTAAAGTTTCAGTTTTATAAAGTAAGAGGAAAACCCACCTAATAATTTAATGTCAAATGCTTCCATTTTAAATTTCACAAAGATCGGATCTTGTTTAAAATATTAATTTAAAGTTTGAATTTTGCTCAATCAGAGGAAAACCCACCTAATATTTTGATGTCAAATGCTTCTATTTTAAATTTCATAGAGATTTGATCTCTTTTGAAATATTAATTTCAAGTTTTAATTTTACACAATCAGTGGAAAACCCACCTAATATTTTGATGTCAAATGCTTCTATTTTAAATTAAAAGCATTTGACATCAAAATATTAATTTAAAGTTTCAGTTTTACACAATCAAAGGAAAGCCCTCATAATATTTTAATGTCAAATGCTTCCATTTTAAATCTCACGAAGATCGGATCTTGTTTGAAATATTAAATGAAAGTTTCAATTTTCCTCAATCAGAGGAAAACCCACCTAATATGTTGATGTCAAATGCTTCTATTTTAAATTTCATTGAGATCCGAGCTCATTTGAAATATTAATTTCATGTTTCAATTTTACACAATAGGTGGAAAAGTCACCTAATATTTCGATGTCAAATGCTTCTAATTTAAATCTCACAAAGATCGAAGCTTGTTTGAAATATAATTTAAAGTTTCAATTTTGTCAATTAGAGGAGAACCCACCTACTATTTTGATGTCAAATGCTTCCATTTTAAATTTTATGAAGATTGGAGCTCATTTGAAATATTAATTTAAACATTCAATTTTTCTCCCAGAAGTAAAATGTGTCAAAAAAAGTTTCAATTTTGCACAATGAGTGGTAAACCCACCTAATATTTTGATGTCAAATACTTCCATTTTAAATTTCAAGAGCATTAGAGCTCATTTTAAATATTAATTTTAACTTTCAATTTTGCTCAATCAGAGGAAAACCCACCTAATATTTTGATGTCAAATGCTTCTATTTTAAGTTTCGTGTAGATCTGAGCTCGTTTGAAATATTAATTTCAAGTTTCAATTTTACACAATCAATGGAAAACCCAACTAATATTTTGATGTCAAATGCTTCCAATTTAAACTTCACAAAAATCGGAGCTCGTTTGAAATATTAATTTAAAGTTTCAATTTTCTCAATCAGAGGAAAACCCACCTAATATTTTGACGTCAAATGCTTCCATTTTAAATTTCATGAAGTTTGGAGCTCATTTGAACTATTAATTTAAACATTCAATTTTGCTCCCGGGTGTAAAACGTGTCACAAAAAACTTCCAATTTTGCACAATCAGAGGTAAACCCACATAATATTTTGATGTCAAATGCTTCCATTTTAAATTTCACGAATATCAGAGCTCATTTGAAATACTAATTTAAACTTCTAATTTTGCACAATCAGAGGAAAACTCACCTAATATTTTTATGTCAAATACTTCTATTTTAAATTGGAAGCATTTGACATCAAAATATTAATTTAAATTTTTAGTTTTACACAATCAGAGGAAAACCCACATAATATTTTAATGTCAAATGCTTCCATTTTAAATCTCAGGAAGATCGGATCTCGTTTGAAATATTAATATAAAGTTTCAATATTGCTCAGTTAGAGGAAAACCCACCTAATATTTTGATGTCAAATGATTCTATTTTAAATTTCATGGAGATCCGAGCTCATTGGAAATATTAATTTCAAGTTTCAATTTTACACAATCAGTAGAAAACCCACCTAATATTTTGATCTCAAATGCTTCTAATTAAAATTTCACAAAGATCAGAGCTCGTTTGAAATATTAATTTAATGTTTTAATTTTTGCAATCAGAGGAGAACCCACCTAATATTTTGATGTCAAATGCTTCCATTTTAAATTTTACGAAGATCGGAGATCATTTGAAATATTAATTTAAACATTCAATTTTTCTCTCAGACCTAAAACATGTCAAAAAAAGTTTCAATTTTGTACAATCAGAGGTAAACCCACCTAATATTTTGATGTCAAATGCTTCCATTTTAAATTTCAGGAGCATCAGAGCTCGTTTTAAATATTAATTTAAACTTTCAATTTTGCTCAATCATAGGAAAACCCACCTAATATTTTGATGTCAAATGCTTCTATTTTAAATTAGAAGCATCTGACATTAAAATATAAACTTAAATTTTCAAATATTAATTTAAAGTTTCAGTTTTATAGAGTAAGAGGAAATCCCACATAATAATTTAATGTCAAATGCTTCCATTTTAAATTTCACGAAGATCGGATCTTGTTTGAAATATTAATTTAAAGTTTCAATTTTGCTCAATCAGAGGAAAACCCACCTAATATTTTGATGTCAAATGCTTCTATTTTAAATTTCATGTAGATCTGAGCTCATTTGAAATATTAATTTCAAGTTTCAATTTTACACAATCAGTGGAAAAACCACCTAATATTTTGATGTCAAATGCTTTCAATTTAACTTTCATGAAGATCATAGCTCGTTTGAAATATTAATTTTAAATTTCAATTTTCTCAATCAGAGGAGAACCTACCTAATATTTTGATGTCAAATACTTCCATTTTAAATTTCACGAAGTTCGGAGCTCATTTGAAATATTAATTTAAACATTCAATTTTTCCTCAGGTGTAAAACGTGTCAAAAAAAGTTTCAATTTTGCACAATCAGAGGTAAACCCACCTAATATTTTGTTCTCAAATGCTTCCTTTTTAAATTTCATAAACATCAGAGCTCATTTGAAATACTAATTTAAACTTTTAATTTTGCTCAATCAGAGGAAAACCCACCTAATATTTTGATGTCAAATGTTTCTATTTTAAATTGGAAGCATTTGACATCAAAATATTAATTTAAAGTTTCAAATATTAATTTACAGTTTCATTTTCACACAATCAGAGGAAAAACCACATAATATTTTAATGTCAAATTCTTCCATTTTAAATCTCACGAAGATCGGATCTCGTTTGAAATATTAATTTAAAGTTTCAATTTTGCTGAATTAGAGTAAAACCCACCTAATATTTTGATGACAAATGCTTCTACTTTAAATTTCATGGAGATCTGAACTCATTTGAAATATTAATTTTAATTTTCAATTTTACACAATCAGTGGAAAACTGACCTAATATTTTGATGTCAAATGCTTCCAATTTAAATTTCACAAAGATCAGAGGTCATTTGAAATATTAATTTAAGGCTTCAATTTTCCCAATCAGAGGAGAATCCACCTAATATTTTGATGTCAAATGCTTCCATTTTAAATTTCATGAAGTACGGAGCTCATTTGAAATATTAATTTAAACATTCAAGTTTTCTCTCGGACGTAAAACGTGTCAAAAAAAAGTTTCAATTTTGCACAACCTGAGGGAAACCCACCCAATATTTTGATGTTAAATGCTTCCATTTTAAATTTCAACAGCATCAGAGCTCATTTTAAATATTAATTTAAACTTTCAAATTTTCTCAATTAGAGGAAAACCCACCTAATATTTTGATGTCAAACGCTTCTAGTTTTATAGAGTAAGAGGAAAACCCACCTAATACTTTAATGTCACATGCTTCGATTTTAAATTTAATGCTTCTATTTTAAATTTCATGGAGATCCCAGCTCATTTGAAATATTAATTTCAAGTTTTAATTTTACACAATCAGTGGAAAACCTACATAATATTTTGATGTCAAATGTTTCCAATTTAAATTTCACGAAGATTGAAGCTCGTTTGAAACATTAATTTAAAGTTTCAATTTTCACAATCAAAGGAGAACCCACATAATATTTTGATGTCAAATGCTTACATTTTAAATTTTATGAAAATTGGAGATCATTTGAAATATTAATTTAAACATTCAATTTTGCTCCCGGGTGTAAAACGTGTCACACAAAAGTTTCCATTTTGCACAATCAGAGGAAAACAACCTAATATTTTGATGTCAAATGCTTCCATTTTAAATTTCATGAACATCAGAGCTCATTTGAAATACTAATTTAAACTTTTAATTTTTCTCACTAAGAGGAAAACCCACCTAATATTTTGATGTCAAATGCTTGTATTTTAAATTAGAAGCATTTGACATCAAAATATTAAATTAAAGTTTCAAATATTAATTTAAAGTTTCAGTTTTACACAATCAGAGGAAAACCCACATAATATTTTAATGTCAAATCCTTGCATTTTAAATCTCACGAAGATGGAATCTCGTTTAAAATATTAATTTAAAGTTTCAATTTTGCTCAATCAGAGGAAAACCCACCTAATATTTTGATGTCAAATGCTTCTATTTTAAATTTCATGGAGATCCAAGCTCATTTGAAATATTAATTTCAAGTTTCAATTTTAAAAAATCAGTGGAAAACCCACCTAATATTTTGATATCAAATGCTTCCAATTTAAATTTCACAAAGATTGGAGCTCGTTCAAAATATTAATTTAAAGTTTCAATTTTCTCAATCAGCGGAGAACCCACCTAATATTTTGATGTCAAATGCTTCCATTTTAAATTTCACAAAGATCGAACCTCAATTGAAATATTAATTTAAACATTAAATTTTTCTCCCATACGTAAAACGTGTCAAAAAAAAGTTTCAATTTTGCACAATCAGAGGTAAACCCACCTAATGTTTTGATGTCAAATGCTTCCATTTTAAATTTCAAGAGCATCAGAGCTCGTTTTAAATATTAATTTAAACTTTCAATTTTTCTCAATCAGAGGAAAACCCGCCTAATATTTTGATGTGAAATGCTTCTACTTTAAATTAGAAGCATTTGACATCAAAATATTAACTTAAAGTTTCAAATATTAATTTAAAGTTTCAGTTTTATAGAGTAAGAGGAAAACCCACGTAATACTTTAATACCAAATGCTTCCATTTTAAATTTCACGAAGACCGGATCTCATTTTAAATATTAATTTAAAGTTTCAATTTTGCTCAATCAGAGGAAAACCCACCTAATATTTTGATGTCAAATGCTTCTATTTTAAATTTCATGTAGATTTGAGCTCATTTTAAATATTAATTTCAAGTTTCAATTTTACACATTCAGTGGAAAACCCACCTAATATTTTGATGTCAAATGCTTCTAATTTAAATTTCATGAAGATCGGAGCTCGTTTGAAATATTAATTTAAAGTTTCAATTTTCTCAATCAGAGGAGAACCCACCTAATATTTTGATGTCAAATGCTTCTATTTTAAATTTCACAAAGATCGGAGCTCATTTGAAATATTAATTTAAACATTCAATTTTTCTCCCAAGTGTAAAACTTGTCACAAAAAATTTTTAATTTTGCACAATCAGAGGTAAACCCACCTAATATTTTGATGTCAAATGCTTCCATTTTAAATTTCATGAACATTGGAGCTCATTTAAAATACTAATTTAAACTTTTAATTTTGCTCAATCAGAGGAAAACCCGCCTATTATTTTGATGTCAAATGCTTCTATTTTAAATTGGAAGCATTTGACATCAAAATATTAATTTAAAGTTTCAAGTATTAATTTAAAGTTTCAGTTTTACACAATCAGAGGAAAACCCACATAATATTTTAATGTCAAATGCTTCCATTTTAAATCTCACGAAGATCAAATTTCATTTGAAATATTAATTTAAAGTTTCAATTTTGCTCAGTCAGAGGAAAACCCACCTAATATTTTTATGTATAATGCTTCTATTTTAAATTTCATGGAGATCTGAGCTCATTTCAAATATTAATTTCTAGTTTCAATTTTACACAATTAGTGGAAAACCCACCTAATATTTTGATGTCAAATGCTTCCAATTTAAATTTCACAAAGATCGGAGCTTGTTTGAAATATTAATTTAATGTTTCAATTTTCTCAATCAGAGGAGATCCCACCTAATATTTTGATGTCCAATACTTCCATTTTAAATTTCACGAAGATCAAAGCTCATTTGAAATATTAATTTAAACATTCAATTTTTCTGCCGGACGTAAAAATGTGTCAAAAAAAAGTTTTAATTTTGCACAATCAAAGGTAAACCCACCTAATATATTGATGTCAAATGCTTCCATTTTAAATTTCAAGAGCATCAGAGCTTGATTTAAATATTAATTTAAACTTTCAATTTTGCTCAATCAGAGGAAAACCCACCTAATATTTGTATGTCAAATGCTTCTATTTTAAATTAGAATTATCTAACATCAAAATATTAACTTAAAGTTTCAAATATTAATTTAAAGTTTTAGTTTTATAGAGTAAGAGGAAAACCCACCTAATACTTTAATGTCGAATGCTTCCATTTTAAATTTCACGAAGATCAGATCTTGTTTGAAATATTAATTTAAAGTTTCAGTTTTGCTCAATCAGAGGAAAACCCACGTAATATTTTGATATCAAATGCTTCTATTTTAAATTTCATGGAGATCCGAGCTCGTTTGAAATATTAATTAGAAGTTTCAATTTTACACAATCAATGGAAAACACAGCTAATATTTTCATGTTAAATGCTTCCAATTTAAATTTCAGGAAGATCGAAACTCATTTGAAATATTAATTTAAAGTTTCAATTTTCTCAATCAGAGTAGAACCCACCTAATATTTTGATGTCAAATGCTTCCATTTTAAATTTCACAAAGTTCGGAGCTCATTAAAAATAATAATTTAAACATTCCATTTTACTCCCGGGTGTAAAACATGTCACAAAAAAGTTTCAATTTTGCACAATCAGGGGCAAACCCACTTAATATTTTGATGTCAAATGCTTCCAATTTAAATTTCATGAACATCGGAGCTCATTTGAAATACTAATTTAAACTTCTAATTTTGCTCAATCAGAGGAAAACCCACCTAATATTTTGATGTCAAATGCTTCTATTTTAAATTGCAAGCATTTGACATCAAAATATTAATTTAAAGTTTCAAATATTAATTTAAAGTTTCAGTTTTACACAATCAGAGGAAAACCCACATAATATTTTAATGCCAAATGCTTCCATTTTAAATATCACAAAGATCGGATCTTGTTTGAAATATTAATTTAAAGTTTCAATTTTGCTTAATCAAAGGAAAACCCACCTAATATTTTGATGTCAAATGCTTCTATTTTAAATTTCATGGAGATCCGAGCTCATTTGAAATATTATCTTCAAGTTTCAATTTTACATAATCAGTGGAAAACGCACCTAATATTTTGATGTCAAATGTTTCTAATTTAAATTTCACGAAGATCGGAGCTCATTTGAAATATTAATTTAAACATTCAATTTTTCTCTCAGACGTAAAACGTGTCAAAAAAAAGTTTTAATTTTGCATAATCAGTGGTAAACCCACCTAATCTTTTGATGTCAAATGCTTCCATTTTAAATTTCAAGAGCATCAGAGCTCGTTTAAAATATTAATTTAAACTTTCAATTTTGCTAAATCAGAGGAAAACGCACCTAATATTTTGATGTCAAATGCTTTTATTTTAAATTAGAAGCATCTGACATCAACATATTAACTTAAAGTTTTGAATATTAATTTAAAGTTTCAGTTTTATAGAGTAAGAGGAAAACCCATCTAATACTTTAATGTCAAATGCTTCCATTTTAAATTTCACAAAGATAGGATCTCGTTTGAAATTTTAATTTAAAGTTTCAATTTTGCTCAATCAGAGGAAAACCCACCAAATATTTTGATGTCAAATGCTTCTATTTTAAATTTCATGGAGATCTGAGCTCGTTTGAAATATTAATTTCAAGTTTCAATTTTACACAATCAGTGGAAAACCTACCTAATATTTTGATGTCAAATGCTTCCAATTTAAATTTCACGAAGATCGGAGATCATTTGAAATATTAATTTAAAGTTTCAATTTTCTCAATCAGAGGAGAACCCACCTAATATTTTGATGTCGAATGCTTCCATTTTAAATTTCACGAAGATTGGAGCTCATTTGAAATATTAATTTAAACATTCAATTTTTCTCCTGGGTGTAAAACGTGTCACAAAAAAGTTTCAATTTTGCACAATCAGAGGTAAACCCACCTAATATTTTGATGTCAAACGCTTCCATTTTAAATTTCATGAACATCGGAGCTCATTTGAAATACTAATTTAATCTTTTAATTTTCCTCAACCAGAGGAAAACACACCTAATATTTTGATTTCAAATGCTTCTATTTTAAATTGGAAGCATTTGACATCAAAATATTAATTTAAAGTTTCAAATATTAATTTAAAGTTTCAATTTTACACAATCAGAGGAAAGCCCACATAATATTTTAATGTCAAATGCTTCCATTTTAAATCTCACGAAGATCGCATCTCGATTGAAATATTAATTTAAAGTTTCAATTTTGCTCAATCAGAGGAAAATGCACCTAATATTTTGATGTCAAATGCTTCTATTTTAAATCTCATGGAGATTCGAGCTCATTTGAAATATTAATTTCAAGTTTCAATTTTACACAATCTGTGGAAAACCCACCTAATATTTTGATGTCAAATGCTTCCAATTTAAATTTCACAAAGATCGGAGCTCGTTTGAAATATTAATTTAAAGTTTATATTTTCTCAATCAGTGGAGAACCCACCTAATATTTTGATGTCAAATGCTTCCATTTTAAATTTCACAAAGATTAGAGCTCATTTGAATTATTAATTTAAACATTCAATTTTTCTCCCGGACGTAAAACATGTCAAAAAAAAGTTTCAAGTTTGCACAATAAGAGGTAACCCACCTAATATTTTGATGTCAAATGCTTCCATTTTAAATTTCAAGAGCATCAGAGCTCATTTTAAATATTAATTTAAACTTTCAATTTTGCTCAGTCAGAGGAAAACCCACCTAATATTTTTATGTCAAATGCTTCTATTTTAAATTAGAAGCATCTGACAACAAAATATTAACTTAAAGTTTCAAATATTAATTTAAAGTTTTAGTTTTATAGAGTAAGAGGAAAACCCACCTAATACTTTAATATCAAATGCTTCCATTTTTAATTTTGCTCAGTCAGAGTGGTGCGGGAGCACCTTGACCCTGAGCGTTATGATAGGCTGCATAATATGCCTATATTGAAGGCAAATAGACTTTCCTAAAACCATGTCCAAGAAATGGTTAAAATTGTTAAAATGGCATTGTAATGTATTAAAAAGATAGATGGATTTGCATTGTTAAAAGAGTGGAATGCATAATATTTCATTAAATTTATGAATGAATGGGAATGATGGGTATATAGGTTTGTTTTCTATAACTACCTAAGAATATTGATGAAGAGATTCATCTCTATAAAGAGAAGTAATGTAACTGAATGGAAGATAGGAGGGAAACTACAAGAGTTAATAGCAAAAGAGAGAAAACGAGTGAGAAGGAATTAGGCTCTCTGGCTGAAGGCCAGAGAGCCATTAATGTTATGTATGTTTTTAAAGTTTTCAAGAATTTTGTTTTTAAATGATAATGGTGACACTTTGCACTGAGTCATTTTGCTATTTGTGGTGTTCCCGTTTGGAGAAATTTGGTTTCGTAGAACTTCCTATTGATTAATGGTTATGTATTTCTGGTGTCTCTTTGTTATTGTTAGCCGATGATAAACAGTTCATTTTGTTATTGATTCAGGTCTTTGAGTTATCAGGTGTTGTAAATGGCCAATGACGTTGGGTATCAACTTTTATAACAGTCCTGATTTGGGAACATTTTGATAAGAGTAAACTGCAAAGTTATGAATGGATTAACATCTATAATGGTTTCAAGAACTGTTACATTAATTTGGTGCTGGTTTTGAATCTTGAAACAATTGTAGAGAAAGGTGGTGAAACTTTTGTTTAAGAAGCACCAAAATAGTTTGAGATTGGAGGAGCCAATCCTTGTTAAACGGTTATCAAGAACTGTTATTCGAACCACATGTCGATTTTGAAAGAATAGTGGATAAACTAGTATCGACTGTGGGGAGCCCGATAGATATGGTTAACAGTCATCATGAGAGGACTAATTGCAATGAGTATGTGTGGTTGGAATAGCTGATGGTTTTGAAGAGTCACATCTACCACGATGCTCGAATGGGAAAGGTGGTGGCCTGTGTTTCAATGAGCCAACAAAGCTGGAAACATCAGTACATGTAAATCACTTACCAATGAGTTTGATTATGTAAGTAAGCATGCAGAAAGATTTCAAGTTGATATTGTTATATCAACATTATCATTATTAGATTATGGATGGATTTTTGAGCCTCCAATCGGGTGCCTCTGAAGAAAGACACTATAATATGTAGATTAAAGAGAGATTACAGAGAAGGATTCTCTCTTGTTGGTCGGTGACCCAAGAGAGAATCAGTGACAAATTTGAAGAATGCAGAGATAAAGATATCTCAGATGCAGATTCCAACAAGACAATGAATTTTTTGCAGAGGTAGATGAATGTGTTGAATTTCTCACCATCAGAATGGTATCAGAGCGAGTGAAAGGTCTGGGTAGTCAGATATTGTGAGAAAAAAACTTGACCCATTTAGCTGCAAGAAGGAAATAAGTTCCTAGAGAGTTTGTGTGGGTAGACAGGTGAGTTCTGTCATGACCATTCTCCAATAGAGACACGTCTGGAGTAGGGTGCTGAGAGCAACCACTGAAGAGAGAGTGGAAGTGCATCACTAGACCGATTCTTCTATTGGGTAAGATGGATGGTTTGTGTTGGGTAGTTTTTTTTGTGTAGCATTGTGAGAGATGGAGTCAGTTTCAGCATCAGAGAGCGCACCAGAAGTGTGTGCAAGGAGCCAGAGTGATACCAGGCATTTCCATAGGGACATGGAAATATTTTCTCAATAGGAGTATTGTGCGGGAGCACCTTGACCCTAAGCATTATGATAGGTTGCATAATATTCCTATATTGAAGGCAAAGAGACTTTCCTAAAACCATGTCCAAGAAATGGTTAAAATGCTTAAAATAGCATTGTAATGTATTAAAAAGATAGATGGATTTGCATTGTTAAAAGAGTGGAATGCATAATATAGCATTAAATTTATGAATGAGCAGGAATGATGGGTATATAGGTTAGTTTTATATAACTACCTAAGAATCTTGATGAAGAGGTTCATCTCTATAAAGAGAAGTAATGTAACCGAATGGAAGATAGGAGGGAAACTACAAGTTAATAGCAAAAGAGAGAAAATGAGGGAGAAGGAATCAGGCTCTCTGGCTAAAGGCTAGAGAGCCATTAATGTTATGTATGTTTTTAAAGTTTTCAAGAATTTTGTTTTTAAATGATAATGGTGGCACTTTGCATTGAGTCATTTTCCTATTTGTGGTGTTCTCGTTTGGAGAAATTTGATTTTGTAGAACTTCCTGTTGATTAATGGTTATGTATTTCTGGTTTCTCTTTGTTATTGTTAGTCGACGGTAAAGAGTTCATTTTGTTATTGATTCGGGTCTTTAAGTTATCGGGTGATGTAAATGGCCAATGACATTGGGTATCAACTTTTATAACAGTCCCGATTTGGGAACGTTTTGATAAGAGTAAATTGTGAAGTTATGAATGGATTAACATCCATTATAATTTCAAGAACCGTTACATTAATGTGGTGCTGGTTTTGAATCTTGAAACAATTGTAGAGAAAGGTGGTGAAACTTTTGTTTAAGAAGCACTGAAATAGTTTGAGATTGGAGGAGCCAATCCTTGTTAAATAGTTATCAAGAACTGTTATTTGAACCATGTGTGGATTTTGAAAGAACAGTGGATAAACTAGTATCGACTATGGGCAGCCTAATAGATATGGTTAACAGTCATCATGAGAGGACTAATTACAATGAGTATGTGTGGTTGGAATAGCCGATGGTTTTGAAGAGTCACGTATACCATGATGCTTGAATGGGAAAGGTGGTGGCCTATGTTTCAATGAGCCCGCAAAGCTAGAAACATCAGTACATGTAAATCGCTTACCAGTGAGTTTGATTATGCAAGTAAGCATGCAACAAGATTTCAAGTTGATATTGTTATATCAAATTTATCATTATTAGATTATGGAAAGATTTTTGAGCCTCCAATCGGGTGCCTCTAAAGAAAGACACTATAATATGCAGATTAAAGAGAGATTATGGAGAAGGATTCTCTCTTATTGGTCGGTGACCCAAGAGAGAATCAGTGACAAATTTGAAGAATGCAGAGATAAAGATATCTCAGATGTAACTTCCAACAAAAAAATGAAGTTTTTGTAGAGGTAGATGAATGTGTTGATTTTCTCCGCATCACAAAGGAAAACCCACCTAATATTTTGATGTCAAATGCTTCTATTTTAAATTTCATGGAGATCCGAGCTCGTTTGAAATATTAATTTCAAGTTTCAACTTTACACAATCAGTGGAAAACCCACCTAATATTTTCATCTCAAATGCTTCTAATTTAAATTTCATGAAGATCGGAGCTCATTTGAAATATTAATTTAAAGTTTCAATTTTCTTAATCAGAGGAGAAGCCACCTAATATTTTGATGTCAAATGCTTCCATTTTAAATTTCATGAAGATCAAAGCTCATTTGGAATATTAATTTAAACATTCAATTTTGCTCCCGGGTGTAAAATGTGTCACAAAAAAGTTTCAATTTTGCACAATCAGAGGTAAACCCACCTAATATTCTGATGTCAAATGCTTCCATTTTAAATTTCATGAACATCAGAGCTCGTTTAAAATACTAATTTAAACTTTTAATTTTGCTCAATCAGAGGAAAACCCACCTAATATTTTGATGTCAAATGCTTTTATTTTAAATTGGAAGCATTTGACATCAAAATATTAATTTAAAGTTTCAAATATTAATTTAAATTTTCATTTTTACACAATCAGAGGAAAGCCCACATAATATTTTAATGTTTAATGCTTCCATTTTAAATCTCACGAAGATCAGATCTCATTTGAAATATTAATTTAAAGTTTCAATTTTGCTCAATCAGAGGAAAACCCACCTAATATTTTGATGTCAAATGCTTCTATTTTAAATTTCATGGAGGTTCGAACTCATTTGAAATTTTAATTTCAAGTTTCAATTTTACACAATCAGTGGAAAACCCACCTAATATTTTGATGTCAAATGCTTCCAATTTAAAATTCACAAAGATTGGAGCTCGTTTGGAATATTAATTTAAAGTTTCAATTTCCTCAATCAGACGAGAATCCACCTAATATTTTGATGTCAAATGCTTCCATTTTAAATTTCGTGAAGATCAAAGCTCATTTAAAATATTAATTTAAACATTCAATTTTTCTCCTGGATGTAAAACGTGTCAAAAAAAAGTTTCAATTTTGCACAATCAGAGCTAAACCCACCTAATATTTTGATGTCAAATGCTTCCATTTTAAATTTCAAGAGCATCAAAGCTCATTTTAAATATTAATTTAAACTTTTAATTTTTCTCAATCAGAGAAAAACCCACCTAATATTTTGATGTCAAATGCTTCTATTTTAAATTAGAAGCATCTAAGAAAAAAAAATTAACTAAAAGTTTCAAATATTAATTTAAAGTTTCAGTTTTATAGAGTAAGAGGAAAAACCACCTAAAACTTTAATGTCAAATGCTTCCATTTTAAATTTCACAAAGATCAGATCTCGTTTGAAATATTAATTTAAAGTTTCAATTTTGCTCAGTCAGAGGAAAACCCACCTAATATTTTGATGTCAAATGCTTCTATTATAAATTTCATGGAGATCCGAGCTCGTTTGAAATATTAATTTCAAGTTTCAATTTTACACAATCAGTGGAAAACCCACCTAATATTTTGATGTCAAATGCTTCCAATTTAAGTTTCACGAAGATCGAAGCTTGTTTGAAATATTAAATCAAAGTTTTAATTTTCTCAATCAGAGGAGAACCCACCTCATATTTTTGTGTCAAATGCTTCCATTTTAAATTTAATTTAAACATTCAATTTTGCTCCTGGGTGTAAAACGTGTCACAAAAAAGTTTCAATTTTGCACAATTAGAGGTAAACCCACCTAATATTTTGATGTCAAGTGCTTCCATTTTAAATTTCACGAACATCGGACCTCATTTGAAATACTAATTTAAACTTTTAATTTTTCTTAATCAGAGGAAAACCCACATAATATTTTGATGTCAAATGCTTCTATTTTAAATTGGAAGCATTTGACATCAAAATATTAATTTAAAGTTTCAAATATTAATTTAAAGTTTTAGTTTTACACAATCAGACGAAAGCCCACATAATATTTTAATGCCAAATGCTTCCATTTGAAATCTCATGAAGATCGGATCTCATTTGAAATATTAATTTAAAGTTTCAATTTTGCTCAATCAGAGGAAAACCCACCTAATATTTTGATGTCAAATGCTTCTATTTTAAATTTCATGTAGATCCGAGCTCATTTGAAATATTAATTTCAAGTTTCAATTTTACACAATCAGTGTTAAACCCACCTAATATTTTGATGTCAAATGCTTCCAATTTAAATTTCACAAAGATCAGAGCTCATTTGAAATATTAATTTAAAGTTTCAATTTTCTCAATCAGAGGAGAACCCGTCTAATATTTTCATGTCAAATGCTTCCATTTTAAATTTCACGAAGATCGGAGCTGATTTGAAATATTAATTTAAACATTCAATTTTTCTCCTGGACATAAAATGTGTCAAAAAAAAGTTTCAATTTTGCACAATCAGAGGTAAACCCAGCTAATATTTTTATGTCAAATGCTTGCATTTTAAATTTCAAGAGCATCAGAGCTCATTTTAAATATTAATTTAAACTTTCAATTTTTCTTAATCAAAGGAAAACCCACGTAATATTTTGATGTCAAATGCTTCTATTTTAAATTAGAAGCATCTGACATCAAAATATTAACTTAAAGTTTCAAATATTAATTTAAAGTTTTAGTTTTATAGAGTAAGAGGAAAACACACCTAATACTTTAATGTCAAATGCTTCCATTTTAAATTTTACGAAAATCAGATCTCGTTTAAAATATTAATTTAAAGTTTTAATTTTGCTCAATCAGAGGAAAACCCACCTAATATTTTGATGTCAAATGCTTCTATTTTAAATTTCATCGAGATCTGAGCTCGTTCGAAATATTAATATCAAGTTTCAATTTTACACAATCAGTGGAAAACCATCTAATATTTTGATGTCAAATGCTTCCAATTTAAATTTCACAAAGATCGGAGCTCATTTGAAATATTAATTTAAATTTTAAATTTTCTCAATTAGAGGAGAACCCACCTAATATTTTTATGTCAAATGCTTACATTTTAAATTTCACGAAGATCAGAGCTCATTTGAAATATAAATTTAAACATTCAATTTTGCTCCCGGGTGTAAAATGTGTCACAAAAAATTTTCAATTTTGCACAATCAGAGGTAAACCCACCTAATATTTTGATGTCAAATGCTTCCATTTTAAATCTCATGAACATCAGAGCTCATTTGAAATACTAATTTAAACTTTTAATTTTGCTCAATCAGAGGAAAACCCACCTAATATTTTGATCTCAAATGCTTCTATTTTAAATTGGAAGCATTTGACATCAAAAACTTAATTTAAATTTTAAAATATTAATTTAAAGTTTTAGTTTTACACAATCAGAGGAAAGCCCACATAATATTTTAATTTCAAATGCTTCCATTTTAAATCTCACGAAGATCGAATCTCGCTTGAAATATTAATTTGAAGTTTCAATTTTACTGAATCATTGGAAAACCCACATAATATTTTGATGTCAAATGCTTCTATTTTAAATTTCATGGAGATCCGAGCTCATTTAAAATATTAATTTCAAGTTTCAATTTTACACAATCAGTGGAAAACCCACCTAATATTTTGATGTCAAATGCTTCCAATTTAAATTTCACAAAGATCGGAGCCCAGTTGAAATATTTATTTAAAGTTTCAATTTTCTAAATAAGAAGAGAACCCACCTAATATTTTGATGTCAAATGCTTCCATTTTAAATTTCACGAAGATCGGAGATCATTTTAAATATTAATTTAAACATTCAATTTTTCTCCCAGACATAAAATGTGTCAAAAAAAAGTTTCAATTTTGCACAATCAGAGGTAAACCCACCTAATAGTTTGATGTCTAATGCTTCCATTTTAAATTTCAAGAGCATCAGAGCTCATTTTAAATATTAATTTAAACTTTCAAATTTCCTCAATAAGAGGAAAACCCACCTAATATTTTGATGTCAAATGCTTCTATTTTGAATTAGAAGCATCTGTCATCAAAATATTAATTTAAAGTTTCAAATATTAATTTAAAGTTTCAGTTTTATAGAGTAAGAGGAAAACCCACCTAATACTTTAATGTCAAATGCTTCCATTTTAAATTTCACGAAGATCGAATCTTGTTTGAAATATTAATTTAAAGTTTCAATTTTGCTCAATCAGAGTAAAACCCACCTAATATTTTGATGTCAAATGCTTCTTTTTTAAATTTCATGGAGATCTGAGCTTGTTTGAAATATTAATTTCAAGTTTCAATTTTGCACAATCAGAGGTAAAGCCACCTAATATTTTGATGTCAAATGCTTCCATTTTAAATTTCACAAACATTGGAGCTCATTTGAAATACTAATTTAAACTTTTAATTTTGCTCAATCAGAGGAAAACCCACGTAATATTTTGATGTCAAATGCTTCCATTTAAATTGGAAGCATTTGATATCAAGATATTAATTTAAAGTGTCAAATATTAATTTATAGTTTTAGTTTTACACAATCAGAGGAAAGCCCACATAATATTTTAATGTCAAATGCTTCCATTTTAATTCTCATGAATATCGGATCTCGTTTGAAATATTAATTTAAAGTTTCAATTTTGCTCATTCAGAGGAAAACCCACCTAATATTTTGATGTCAAATTCTTCTATTTTAAATTTCATGGAGATCCGAGCTCATTTGAAATATTAATTTCAACTTTCAATTTTACACAATCACTGTTAAACCCACCTAATATTTTGATGTCAAATGCTTCCAATTTAAATTTCACAAATATCGGAGCTCGTTTGAAATATTAATTTAAAGTTTCAATTTTGTCAATCAGAGGTGAACACGTCTAATTTTTTGATGTCAAATGTTTCCATTTTAAATTTCACGAAGATTGGAGCTCATTTGAAATATTAATTTAAACATTCAATTTTTCTCCCAGACGTAAAACATGTCAAAAAAAAGTTTCAATTTTGTACAATCAGAGGTAAACCCACGCAGTATTTTGATGTCAAATGCTTCCATTTTAAATTTCAAGAGCATCAGAGCTCATTTTAAATATTAATTTAAACTTTCAATTTTTCTCAATCTGAGGAAAACCCACCTAATATTTTGATGTCAAATGCTTCTATTTTAAATTAGAAGCATCTATCATCAAAATATTAACTTAAATTTTCATATATTAATTTAAAGTTTTCATTTTATAGAGTAAGAGGAAAACCCACCTAATACTTTAATGTCAAATGCTTCCATTTTAAATATCACCAAGATCGGATCTCGTTTGAAAGATTAATTTAAATTTTAAATTTTGCTGAACTAGAGGAAAACCCACCTAATATTTTGATGTCAAATGCTTCTATTTTAAATTTCATCGAGATCCGAGCTCATTTGAAATATTAATATCAAGTTTCAATTTTAGACAATCAGTGGAAAACCCACCTAATATTTTGATGTCAAATGCTTCCAATTTAAATTTAAAGAGCATTTGAGCTCATTTTAAATATTAATTTAAACTTTCAATTTTTCTCAATCAGAGGAAAACCCACCTAATATTTTGATGTCAAATGCTTCTATTTTAAATTAGAAGCATCTGACATAAAAATATTAACTTAAATTTTCAAATATTAATTTAAAGTTTCAGTTTTATAGAGTAAGAGGAAAACCCACCTAATACTTTAATGTCAAATGCTTCCATTTTAAATTTCACGAAGATGAAATCTCGTTTGAAATATTAATTTAAAGTTTCAATTTTGCTCAATCAGAGCAAAACCCACCTAATATTTTGATGTCAAATGCTTCTATTTTAAATTTCATGGAGATCCGAGCTCATTTGAAATATTAATTTCAAGTTTCAATTTTACACAATCAATGTAAAACCCACCTAATATTTTGATGTCAAATGATTCCAATTTAAATTTCACAAAGATCGGAGCTCGTTTGAAATATTAATTTAAAGTTTCAATTTTCTCAATCATAGGAGAACCCACCTAATATTTTGATGTCAAATGCTTCCATTTTAAATTTCATTAAGATCGGAGCTCATTGGAAATATTAATTTAAACATTCAATTTTTCTTCCAAACGTAAAACGTGTCAAAAAAAAGTTTCAATTTTGCACAATCAGAGGTAAACCCACCTAATATTTTGATTTCAAATGCTTCCATTTTAAATTTCAAGAGCATCAGAGCTCGCTTTAAATATTAATTTAAACTTTCAATTTTGCTCAATCAGAGGAAAACCCACCTAATATTTTGATGTCAAATGCTTCTATTTTAAATTAGAAGCATCTGACATCAAAATATTAACTTAAAGTTTCAAA
>MU228078.1:6675803-6691872 GCA_018584345.1 Thuja plicata
TTAATTTAAAGTTTCAATTTTGCTCAATCAGAGGAAAACCCACCTAATATTTTGATTTCAAATGCTTCTATTTTAAATTTCATGGAGATCTGAGCTCGTTTGAAATATTAATTTCAAGTTTCAATTTAACACAATCAGTGGAAAACCCACCTAATATTTTGATGTCAAATGCTTCCAATTTAAGTTTCACGAATATCGGAGCTCGTTTGAAATATTAAATCAAAGTTTCAATTTTCTCAATCAGAGGAGAACCCACCTCATATTTTTCTGTCAAATGCTTCCATTTTAAATTTCACAAAGATTAGGGCTCATTTGAAATATTAATTTAAACATTCAATTTTGCTCCTGGGTGTAAAATGTGTCACAAAAAACTTTCAATTTTGCACAATCAAAGGTAAACACACCTAATATTTTGATGTCAAATGCTTCCATTTTAAATTTCATGAATATCAGAGCTCATTTGAAATACTAATTTAAACTTTTAATTATGCTCAATCAGAGGAAAACCCACCTAATATTTTAATGTCAAATGCAGCATTTGACATCAAAATATTAATTTAAAGTTTCAAATATTAATTTAAAGTTTCAGTTTTACACAATCAGAGGAAAACCCACCTAATATTTTGATGTCAAATGCTTCTATTTTAAATTAGAAGCATTTGACATCAAAATATTAACTTAAAGTTTCAAATATTAATTTTAAGTTTTAGTTTTATAGAGTAAGAGGAAAACCCACCTAATACTTTAATGTCAAAATGCTTCCGTTTTAAATTTCACAAAGATCGGATCTCGTTTGAAATATTAATTTAAAGTTTCAATTTTTCTCAATCAAAGGAAAACCCACCTAAAATTTTGATGTCAAATGCTTCTATTTTAAATTTCATGTAGATCCAAGCTCGTTTGAAATATTAATTTCAAGTTTCAATTTTACACAATCAGTGGAAAACCCACCTAATATTTTGATGTCAAATGCTTCCAATTTAAATTTCATGAAGATCGAAGCTCGTTTGAAATATTAATTTAAAGTTTCAGTTTTCTCAATCAGAGGAGAACCCACCTAATATTTTGATGTCAAATGCTTCCATTTTAAACTTCACAAAGATCGGAGCTCATTTGAAATATTAATTTAACCATTCAATTTTGATCCCGGGTGTAAAACGTGTCACAAAAAGTTTCAATTTTGCACAATCAGAGGTAAACGCACCTAATATTTTGATGTCAAATGCTTCCTTTTTAAATTTCACAAACATCGGAGCTCATTTGAAATACTAATTTAAAATTTTAATTTTGCTCAATCAGAGGAAAACCATCATAATATTTTGATGTCAAATGCTTCTATTTTAAATTGGAAGCATTTGACATCAAAATATCAATTTAAAGTTTAAGTTTTACACAATCAGAGGAAAGCCCACATAATATTTTAATGTCAAATGCTTCCATTTTAAATCTCACAAAGATCAGATCTCGTTTGAAATATTAATTTAAAATGTTAATATTGCTCAATAAGAGGAAAACCCACCTAATATTTTGATGTCAAATGCTTCCATTTTAAATTTCATGGAGATCTAAGCTTATTTGAAATATTTATTTCAAATTTCAATTTTACACAATCAGTGGAAAACCCACCTTATATTTTGATGTCAAATGCTTCCAATTTAAATCTCACAAAGATCGGAGCTTGTTTGAAATATTAATTTAAAGTTTCAATTTTCTCAATCAGAGGAAGACCCACCTAATATTTTGATGTCAAATGCTTCGATTTTAAATTTCACGAAGATCGAAGCTCATTTGAAATATTAATTTAAACATTCAATTTTTCTCACGAACGTAAAACGTGTGAAAAAAACTTTTGAATTTTGCACAATCAGAGGTAAACCCACCTAATATTTTCATGTCAAATACTTCCATTTTAAATTTGAAGAGCATCAGAGCTCGTTTTAAATATTAATTTAAACTTTCAATTTTGCTCAATCAGAGGAACACCCAGCTAATATTTTCATGTCAAATGCTTTTATTTTAAATTAGAACCATCTGACATCAAAATATTATCTTAAATTTTCAAATATTTATTTAAAGTTTCAATTTTATAGCGTAAGAGGAAAACCCACCTAATACTTTAATGTCAAATGCTTGCATTTTAAATTTCACGAAGATCAGATCTCGTTTGAAATATTAATTTAAAGTTTCAATTTTGCTCAATCAGAGGAAAACCCACCTAATATTTTGATGTTAAATGCTTCTATTTTAAATTTTATGGAGATCTGAGTTCGTTTAAAATATTAATTTCAAGTTTCAATTTCATACAATCAATGGAAAACCCACCTAATATTTTGATGTCAAATGCTTCCAATTTAAATTTCTCAAAGATCAGAGGTCATTTGAAATATTAATTCAAAGTTTCAATTTTCTCAATCAGAGGAGAACCCACCTAATATTTTGGTGTCAAATGTTTCCATTTTAAATTTAACTTAGATCGGAGCTCATTTGAAATATTAATTTAAACATTCAATTTTGCTCCCGGGTGTAAAACGTGTCACAAAAAAGTTTCAATTTTGCACAATCAGAGGTAAACCCACCTAATATTTTCATGTCAAATGCTTCCATTTTAAATTTCATGAACACCGTAGCTCATTTGAAATACTAATTTAAACTTTTAATTTTTCTCAATCAGATGAAAACCCACCTAATATATTGATGTCAAATGCTTCCATTTCAAAATTTAAAGAGCATTAGAGCTCATTTGAAATATTAATTTAAAGTTTCAATTTTGCTCAATCAGAGGAAAACCCACCTAATATTTTGATGTCAAATGCTTCTATTTTAAATTAGAAGCATCTGACATAAAAATATTAACTTAAATATTCAAATATTAATTTAAAGTTTCATTTTTATAGAGTAAGAGGAAAACCCACCTAATACTTTAATGTCAAATGCTTCCATTTTAAATTTCACGAAGATCGAATCTCGTTTGAAATATTAATTTAAGGTTTCAATTTTTCTCAATCAGAGCCAAACCCACCTAATATTTTTATGTCAAATGCTTCTATTTTAAATTTCATGAAGAACGGAGCTCATTTGAAATATTAGTTTCAAGTTTCAATTTTACACAATTAATAGAAAACCCACCTAATATTTTGATGTCGAATGCTTCCAATTTAAATTTCACAAAGATTAGAGCTCGTTTGAAATATTAATTTAAAGTTTCAATTTTCTCAATCACAGGAGAACCCACCTAATATTTTGATGTCAAATGCTTCCATTTTAAATTTCATCAAGATCGGAACTCATTTGAAATATTAATTTAAACATTCAATTTCTCTCCCGAACGTAAAATGTGTCAAAAAAAAGTTTCAATTTTGCACAATTAGAGGTAAACCCACCTAATATTTTGATGTCAAATGCTTCCATTTTAAATTTCAAGAGCATCAGAGCTCATTTTAAATATTAATTTAAACTTTCAATTTTCCTCAATCAGAGGAAAACCCACCTAATATTTTGATGTCAAATGCTTCTATTTTAATTTAGAAGCATCTGACATCAAATATTAACTTAAAGTTTCAAATATTACCTTAAAGTTTCAGTTTTATAGAGTAAGAGGAAAACCCACCTAATACTTTAAAGTCAAATGCTTCCATTTTAAATTTCATGAAGATCGGATCTCGTTTGAAATATTAATTTAAAGTTTAAATTTTGCTCAATCAAAGGAAAACCCACCTAATATTTTGATGTCAAATGCTTCTATTTTAAATTTCATGGAGATTCGATCTTGTTTGAAGTATTAATTTCAAGTTTCAATTTTACACAATCAGTGGAAAACCCACCTAATATTTTGATGTCAAATGCTTCCAATTTAAGTTTAACGAAGATCGGAGCTCGTTTGAAATATTAAATCAAAGTTTTAATTTTCTCAATCAGAGGAGAACCCACCTCATATTTTTGTGTCAAATGCTTCCATTTTAAATTTCACAAAGATCGGGGCTCATTTGAAATATTAATTTAAACATTCAATTTTGCTCTTGGGTGTAAAATGTATCACAAAAAAGTTTTAATTTTGCACAATCAAAGGTAAACCCACCTAATATTTTGATGTCAAATGTTTCCATTTTAAATTTCATGAATATCAGAGCTCATTTCAAATACTAATTTTAAATTTTAAATTTGCTCAATCAGAGGAAAACCCACCTAATATTTTAATGTCAAATGCAGTATTTGACATCAAAATATTAATTTAAAATTTCAAATATTAATTTAAAGTTTCAGTTTTACACAATCAAAGGAAAACCCGCCTAATATTTTGATGTCAAATGCTTCTATTTTAAATTAGAAGCATCTGACATCAAAATATTAACTTAAAGTTTCAAATGTTAATTTAAAGTTTCAGTTTTATAGAGTAAGAGGAAAACCAACCTAATACTTTAATGTCAAATGCTTCCATTTTAAATTTCACGAAGATCGGATCTCGTTTAAAATATTAATTTAAAGTTTAAATTTTGCCCAATCAGAGGAAAACCCACCTAAAATTTTGATGTCAAATGCTTCTATTTTAAATTTCATGTAGATCCAAGCTCGTTTGAAATATTAATTTCAAGTTTCAATTTTACACAATCAGTGGAAAACCCACCTAATATTTTGATGTCAAATGCTTCCAATTTAAATTTCAGGAAGATCGAAGCTCGTTTGAAATATTTCTTTAATGTTTCAATTTTATCAATCAGAGCAGAACCCACCTAATATTTTTATTTTAAATGCTTCCATTTTAAATTTTGTGAAAATTAAAAAGTTTCAATTTTGCACAATCAGAGGTAAACCCACCTAATATTTTGTTGTCAAATGCTTCCATTTTAAAGTTCAAGAACATCAGAGCTCATTTGAAATACTAATTTAAACTTTTAATTTTTCTCAATAAGAGGAAAACCCACCGAATATTTTGATGTCAAATGCTTCTATTTTAAATTGGAAGCATTTGACATCAAAATATTAAATTAAAGTTTCAAAAATTAATTTAAAGTTTCAGTTTTACATAGTCAGAGGAATACCCACATAATATTTTAATGTCAAATGCTTCCATTTTAAATCTCACGAAGACTGGGTCTCGTTTGAAATATTAATTTAATGTTTCAATTTTGCTCGATCAGAGGAAAATCCACCGAATATTTTGTTGCCAAAGTCTTTTATTTTAAATTTCATGGAGATTTGAGCTCATTTGAAATATTAATTTCAAGTTTTAATTTTACACAATCAGTGGAAAACCCACCTAATATTTTGATGTCAAATGCTTCCAATTTAAATTTCACAAAGATCAGAGCTCGTTTGAAATATTAATTTAAAGTTTCAATTTTCTCAATCAGAGGAGAACCCACCTAATATTTTGATGTCAAATGCTTCAATTTTAAATTTCATGAAGATCAGAGCTCATTTCAAATATTAATTTAAACATTCAATTTTTCTCCTGGACGTAAAACTTGTCAAAAAAAAGTTTCAATTTTGCACAATCAGAGGTAAACCCACCTTATATTTTGATGTCAAATGCTTCCATTTTAAATTTCAAGAGCATTAGAGCTCGTTTTAAATATTAATTTAAACTTTCATTTTTTCTCAATCAGAGGAAAACCCACCTAATATTTTCTTGTCAAATACTTCTATTTTAAATTTCATGGAGATCCGAGCTTGTTTGAAATATTAATTGCAAGTTTCAATTTTACACAATCAGTGGAAAACCCACTTAATATTTTGATGTCAAATGCTTCCAATTTAAATTTCATGAAGATCGGAGCTCGTTTGAAATATTAATTTAAAGTTTCAATTTTCTCAATCAGAGGAGAACTCACCTAATATTTTGATGTCAAATGCTTCCATTTTAAATTTCATGAAGATGGGATCTATTTTGAAATATTAATTTAAACATTCAATTTTTCTACCTGGTGTAAAACGTGTCACAAAAAAGTTTCAATTTTGCACAATCAAAGCAAAACCCACCTAATATTTTGATGTCAAATGCTTCCATTTTAAAATTTAGGAACATCAGAACTCATTTGAAATACTAATTTAAAATTTTAATTTTTCTCAATCAGAGGAATACCCACCTAATATTTTGATGTCAAATGCTTCTATTTTAAATTGGAAGCATTTGACATCAAAATATTAATTTAAAGTTTCAAATATTAATTTAAAGTTTCAGTTTTGCATAATCAGAGGAAAACCCACATAATATTTTAATGTCAAATGCTTCCATTTTAAATCTCACAAAGATTGGATCTCGCTTGAAATATTAATTTAAAGTTTCAATTTTGCTCGATCAGAGGAAAACTCACCTAATATTTTGATGTCAAATGCTTCTATTTTAAATTTCATCGAGATCCGAGCTCATTCAAAATGTTAATTTCAAGTTTCAATTTTACACAATCAGTGGAAAACCCACCTAATATTTTGATGTCAAATGCTTCCATTTTAAATTTCATGAAGATCGGAGCTCATTTGGTATATTAATTTAAACATTCAATTTTTCTCCTGGACATAAAACTTGTCAAAAAAATTTCAATTTTGCACAATCAGAGGTAAACCCACCTAATATTTTGATGTCAAATGCTTCCATTTTAAATTTCAAGAGCATCAGAGCTCGTTTTAAATATTAATTTAAACTTTCAATTTTGCTCAATCAGAGGAAAACCCACCTAATATTTTGATGTCAAATGCTTCTATTTTAAATTAGAAGCATCTGACATCAAAATAGTAGCTTAAAGTTTCAAATATTAATTTAAAGTTTCAATTTTATAGAGTAAGAGGAATACCGACCTAATACTTTAATGTCGAATGCTTCCATTTTATATTTCACGAAGATCGGATCTCGTTTAAAATATTAATTTCAAGTTTCAATTTTTCTCAATCAAAGGAAAACCCACCTAATATTTTGATGTCACATGCTTCTATTTTAAATTTCATGGAGATCTGAGCTCATTTGAAATATTTATTTAAAGTTTCAATTTTACACAATCAGTAGAAAACCCACTTAATATTTTGATGTCAAATGCTTCCAATTTTAGTTTCACGAAGATCGGAGCTCGTTTGAAATATTAATTTAAAGTTTCAATTTTCTCAATCAGAGGAGAACCCACCTAATATTTTGATGTCAAATACTTCCATTTTAAATTTCACGAAGATGGGAGCTATTTTGAAATATTAATTTAAACATTCAATTTTTCTGTCGGGTGTAAAACATGTCTCAAAAAAGTTTCAATTTTGCACAATCAGAGAAAAACCCACCTAATATCTTGATGTCAAATGCTTCCATTTTAAAATTTAGTAACATTGGAAATCATTTGAAATACTAATTTAAACTTTTAATAATCTCAATCAGAGGAATACCCACCTAATATTTTGATGTCAAATGCTTCTATTTTAAATTGGAAGCATTTGACATCAAAATATTAATTTAAAGTTTCAAATATTAATTTAAACTTTCAGTTTTACATAATCAGAGGAAAACCCACATAATATTTTAATGTCAAATGCTTCCATTTTAAATCTCATGATGATCGAATCTCGCTTGAAATATTAATTTAAAGTTTCAATTTTGCTCGATTAGAGGAAAACTCACCCAATATTTTTATGTCAAATGCTTCTATTTTAAATTTCATCGAGATCCGAGCTCATTCGAAATATTAATTTCAAGTTTTAATTTTACATAATCAGTGGAAAACCCACCTAATATTTTGATGTCAAATGCTTCCATTTTAAATTTCACGAATATCAAAGCTCATTTGAAATATTAATTTAAACATTCAATTTTTCTCCTGGACGTAAAATGTCCCAAAGAAAGTTTCAATTTTGCAAAATCAGACATAAACCCACCTAATATTTTAATGTCAAATGCTTCCATTTTTAATTTCATGAAGATCAGAGCTCATTTGAAATATTAATTAAACATTCAATTTTGCTCCCGGGTGTAAAAACGTGTCACAAAAAAGTTTCAATTTTGCAAAATCAGAGGTAAACCAACCGAATATTTTCATGTCAAATGCTTCCATTTTAAATTTCATAGAGATCGGAGCTCATTGGAAATATTAATTTAAACATTCAATTTTTCTCCCAAACATAAAACGTGTCAAAAGAAATTTTCAATTTTTCACAATCAGAGGTAAGCCCACCTAATATTTTGATGTCAAATGCTTCCATTTTAAATTTCAAGAGCATCAGAGCTCGTTTGAAATATTAATTTAAAGTTTTAATTTTGCTCAAACAGAGGAAAACCCACCTAATATTTTGATGTCCAATGCTTCTATTTAAAATTTCATGGAGATCCGAGCTCGTTTGAAATATTAATTTCAAGTTTCAATTTTACACAATCAATGGAAAACCCAACTAATATTTTGATGTCAAATGCTTCCAATTTAAATTTCACGAAGATCGAAGCTCATTTTAAATATTAATTTAAAGTTTCAATTTTTTCAATCAGAGGAGAACCCACCTAATATTTTGATGTCAAATGCTTCCATTTTAAATTTCACGAAGATCGGAGCTTATTTGAAATATTAATTTAAACATTCAATTTTGCTCCCGGGTGTAACATGTGTCACAAAAAACTTTCAATTTTGCACAATCAGAGGTAAACCCACCTCAAATTTTGATGTCAAATGCTTCCATTTTAAATTTCAAGAGCATCAGAGCTCATTTTAAATGTTAATTTAAACTTTCAATTTTGCTCAATTAGAGGAAAACCCACCTAATATTTTGATGTCAAATGCTTCTATTTTAAATTAGAAGCATCTGAGATCAAAATATTAACTTAAAGTTTCAAATATTAATTCAAAGTTTCAGTTTTATAGAGTAAGAGGAAAACCCACCTAATACTTTAATGTCAAATGCTTCCATTTTAAATTTCACGAAGATCAGATCTCGTTTGAAATATTAATTAAAAGTTTCAATTTTTCTCAATTAGAGGGAAACCCACCTAATATTTTGATATCAAATGCTTCTATTTTAAATTTCATGTTGATCCGAGCTCATTTGAAATATTAATTTCAAGTTTCAATTTTACACAATTAGTGGAAAACTCACCTAATATTTTGATGTCAAATGCTTCTAATTTAAATTTCACAAAGATCAGAGCTCGTTTGAAATATTAATTTAAGGTTTCAATTTTCTCAATCAAAGGAGAACCCACCTAATATTTTGATGTCAAATGCTTCAATTTTAAATTTCACGAAGATCAGGGCTCATTTGAAATATTAATTTAAACATTCAATTTTTCTCCCAGATGTAAAATATGTCAAAAAAAAGTTTCAATTTGCATAATCAGAGGTAAACCAACCTAATATTTTGATGTCAAATGATTCCATTTTAAATTTCAAGAGCATCAGAGCTCATTTTAAATATTAATTTAAACTTTCAATTCTGCTTAATTAGAGGAAAACCCACCTAATATTTTGATGTCAAATACTTCTATTTTATATTAGAAGCATCTGACAACAAAATATTAACTTAAAGTTTCAAATATTAATTTAAAGTTTTAGTTTTATAGAATAAGAAGAAAACCCACCTAATACTTTAATGTCAAATGCTTCCATTTTAAATTTCACAAAGATCGGATCTCGTTTGAAATATTAATTAAAAGTTTCAATTTTGCTCAATCAGAGAAAAACCCACCTAATATTTTGATGTCAAATGCTTCTATTTTAAATTTCATGGAGATCTGAGCTCCTTTGAAATATTAATTTCAAGTTTCAATTTTACACAATCAGTGGAAAACCCACCTAATATTTTAATGTCAAATGCTTCCAATTTAAATTTCACAAAGATCGGAGCTCGTTTGAAATATTAATTTAAACTTTGTATTTTCTCAATCAGAGGAAAACCCACCTAATATTTTGATGTCAAATGCTTCCATTTTAAATTTCACGAAGATCGGAACTCACTTGAAAAGTTTAATTTAAACATTCAATTTTACTCTTGGGTGTAAAACATGTCACAAAATAGTTTCCATTTTGCACAATCAGCGGTAAACCCACCTAATATTTTGATGTCAAATGCTTCTATTTTAAATTTCACGAAGATCGGACCTCATTTGAAATACTAATTTAAACTTTTTATTTTGCTCAATCAGAGGAAAACCCACCTAATATTTTTATGTCAAATGCTTCTATTTTAAATTAGAAGCATTTGACAACAAAATATTAATTTAAAGTTTCAAATATTAATTTAAAGTTTTAGTTCTACACAATCAAAGGAAAACCCACATAATATTTTAATGTCAAATGCTTCCATTTTAAATCTCACGAAGATCAGATCTCGTTTGAAATATTAATTTAAAGTTTCAATTTTGCTAAATCAGAGGAAAACCCACCTAATATTTTGATGTCAAATGCTTCTATTTTAGATTTCATAGACATCCGAGCTCATTTGAAATATTAATTTCAAGTTTCAATTTTACACAATCAGTGCAAAACCCACCTAATATTTTGATGTCAAATGCTTCCATTTTAAATTTCACAAAGATCGGAGCTCATTTGAAATATTAATTTAAAGTTTCAACTTTCTCAATCAAAGGAGAACCCACCTAATATTTTGATGTCAAATGCTTCCATTTTAAATTTCATGAAGATCAAAGCTCATTTGAAATATTAATTTAAACATTCAATTTTTCTCCCGAACGTAAAACATGTCAAGAAAAAGTTTCAATTTTGCACAATCAGAGGTAAACCCACCAAATATTTTGATGTTAAATGCTTCCATTTTAAATTTCAAGAGCATTAGAGCTCGTTTTAAATATTAATTTAAACTTTCAATTTTGCTCAATAAGAGGATAACCCACCTGATATTTTGACGTCAAATGCTTGTATTTTAAATTAGAAGCATTTGACAATAAAATATTAACCTAAAGTTTCAAATATTAATTTGAAGTTTCAGTTTTATAGAGTAAGAGGAAAACCCAACTAATACTTTAATGTCAAATGCTTCCATTTTAAATTTCACGAAGATCGGATCTCGTTTGAAATATTAATTTAAAGTTTCAATTTTATTCAATCAGAGGAAAACCTACCTAATATTTTTATGTCAAATGCTTCTATTTTAAATTTCATGGAGATCCAAGCTCATTTGAAATATTAATTTCAAGTTTCAGTTTTACATAATTAGTGGAAAACCAACCTAATATTTTGATGTCAAATGCTTCCAATTTAAATTTCACAAAGATCAGAGCTCGTTTGAAATATTAATTTAAAGTTTCAATATTCTCAATCAGAGGAGAACCCACCTAATATTTTAGTGTCAAATGCTTCAATTTTAAATTTCACGAAGATCGGAGCTCATTTGAAATATTAATTTAAACATTCAATTTTGCTCTCGGGTGTAAAACGTGTGATAAAAAAATTTCAATTTTTCACAATCAGAGGTAAACCCACCTAATATTTTGATGTCAAATGTTTCCAATTCAAATTTCATGACCATCAGAGCTCATTTGAAATACTAATTTAAACTTTAACTTTTGCTCAATTAGAGGAAAACCCACCTAATATTTTGATGTCAAATGCTTCTATTTTAAATTTGAAACATTTGAAATCAAAATATTAATTTACAGTTTCAAATATTAATTTAAAGTTTCAGTTTTACACAATCAGTGGAAAACACACCTAATATTTTGATGTCAAATGCTTCCAATTTAAATTTCACAAAGATCAGAGCTCGTTTGAAATATTAATTCATAGTTTCAATTTTCTCAATCACAAGAGAACCCACCTAATATTTTGATGTCAAATGCTTCCTTTTTAAATTTCACGAAGGTCAGAGCTCATTAAAAATATTAATTTAAACATTAAATTTTTCTCCCGGACATAAAACATGTCAAAAAGAAGTTTCAATTTTGCACAATCAGTGGTAAACCCACATAACATTTTGATGTCAAATGCTTCCATTTTAATTTTCAAGAGCTTCAGAGATCGTTTTAAATATTAATTTAAACTTTCAATTTTGCTCAATCGAAGGAAAACCCACCTAATATTTTGATGTCAAATGCTTCTATTTTAAATTAGAAGCATCTGACATCAAAACATTAACTTAAAGTTTCAAATATTAATTTAAAGTTTTAGTTTTATAGACTAAGAGGAAAACCCACACAATACTTTAATGTCAAATGCTTCCATTTTAAATTTCACGAAGATCAAATTTCATTTTAAATATTAATTTAAAGTTTCAAGTTTGCTCAATCAGAGGAAAATCCACCTAATATTTTGATGTCAAATGCTTCTATTTTAAATTTCATGGAGATCTGAGCTCATTTGAAATATTAATTTCAAGTTTCAATTTCACACAATCAGTAGAAAACCCACCTAATATTTTGATGTCAAATTTTTCCAATTTAAATTTCACAAAGATTGAAGCTCTTTTGAAATATTAATTTCAAGTTACAATTTTCTTAATCAGATTAGAACCCACCTAATATTTTGATGTCAAATGCTTCCATTTTAAATTTCTTGAAGATCGAAGCTCTTTTGAAATATAAATTTAAAGTTACAATTTTCTCAATCAGAGTAAAACCCACCTAATATTTTGATGTCAAATGCTTCCATTTTAAATTTCATGAAGATGAGAGCTCATTTGAAATATTCATTTAAACATTCAATTTTACTCCCGGGTGTAAAACGTGTCACAAAAAAGTTTCAATTTTGCACAATCAGAGGTAAACCCACCTAATATTTTGATGTCAAATGCTTCCATTTTAAATTTCATGAACATTGGAGCTCATTTGAAATACTAATTTAAACTTTTAATTTTTCTCAATCAGAGGAAAACCCACCTAATATTTTGATGTCAAATGCTTCTATTTTAAATTGGAAGCATTTAACATGAAAATATTAATTTAAAGTTTCAAATATTAGTTTAAAGTTTCAGTTTTACACAATCAGAGGAAACCCACATAATATTTTAATGTCAAATGCTTCCATTTAAAATCTCACGAAGATCAGATCTCGTTTGAAATATTAATAAATAAAGTTTCAATTTTGGTCGATCAGAGGAAAACCAACCTAATATTTTGATGTCAAATGCTTCTATTTTAAATTTCATGGAGATCTGAGCTCATTTGAAAACCCACCTAATATTTTGATGTCAAATGCTTCAAATTTAAATTTCACAAAGATCAGAGCTGGTTTGAAATATTAATTTAAAGTTTCAATTTACTTAATAAAAGGAGAACCCACCTAATATTTTTATGTCAAATGCTTCCATTTTTTAATTTCACGAAGATTGGAGCTCATTTGAAATATTAATTTAAACATTCAATTTTTCTCCCGGATGTAAAACGTGTCAAAAAGAAGTTTCAATTTTGCACAATCAGAGCTAAACCCACCTAATATTTTCATGTCAAATACTTCCATTTTAAATTTTAACAGCATTAGAGCTCATTTTAAATATTAATTTAAACTTTCAATTTTGCTCAATCAGAGGAAAACCCACCTAATATTTTGATGTCAAATGCTTCTATTTTAGATTAGAAGCATCTGACATCAAAATATTAAATTCAAGTTTTAGTTATATAGAATAAAAGGAAAACCCACCTAATACTTTAATTTCAAATGCTTCCATTTTAAATTTCACGAAGATCAGATTTCATTTGAAATATTAATTTAATTTTTAATTTTGATCAATCAGAGGAAAACGCACCTAATATTTTGATGTCAAATGCCTCTATTTTAAATTTCATGGAGATCTGAGCTTGAAATATTAATTTCAAGTTTCAATTTTACACAATCAGTGGAAAAGCCACCTAATATTTTGATGTCAAATGCTTCCAGTTTAAATTTCACGAAGATCAGAGCTCATTTGAAATATTTATTCAAAGTTTCAATTTTCTCAATCACAGGTGAACCCATCTAATATTTTGGTGTCTAATGCTTGCATTTTAAATTTTACGAAGATCAAAGCTCATTTGAAATATTAATTTAAACATTCAATTTTGATCCTGGGTGTAAAATGTGTCACAAAACAATTTCAATTTTGCACAATCAGAGGTAATCCCACCTAATATTTTGATGTCAAATGCTTCCAATTTGAATTTCACAAAGATCGGAGCTCATTTGAAATATTACTTTAAAGTTTTAATTTTCTCAATCAGAGAACACACCTAATATTTTGATATCAAATGCTTCCATTTTAAATTTCACGAACATCGGACCTCATTTGAAATATTAATTTAAACATTCAATTTTTCTCCCGGATGTAAAATGTGTCAAAAAAAAGTTTCAATTTTGCACAATCACAGGTAAACCCGCCTAATATTTTGATGTCAAATGCTTCCATTTTAAATTTCAAGAGCATTAGAGCTCGTCTTAAATATTAATTTAAACTTTCAATTTCGCTCAATTAGAGGAAAACCCACCTAATATTTTGATGTCAAATGCTTCTATTTTAAATTAGAAGCATCTGACAACAAAATATTAACTTAAAGTTTCTAATATTAATTTAAAGTTTTAGTTTTATAGAGTAAGAGGAAAACCCACATAATACTTTAATGTCAAATGTTTCCATTTTAAATTTCACGAAGATCGGATCTCGTTTGAAATATTAATTTAAAGTTTAAATTTTGCTAAATCAGAGGAAAACCCACCTAATATTTTTATGTCAAATGCTTCTATTTTAAATTTCATGGAGATTCGTGCTCATTTGAAATATTAATTTCAAGTTTCAATTATACACAATCAATGGAAAACCCACCTAATATTTTGATGTCAAATGCTTCCAATTTAAATTTCACGAAGATCGGAGCTCATTTGAAATATTAATTTAAAGTTTCAATTTTCATTTGAAATATTAATTTAAACATTCAATTTTCTCCCGAGTGTAAAATGTGTCATAAAAAAGTTTCAATTTTGCACAATCAGAGGTAAACCCACGTAATATTTTGATGTCAAATGCTTCCATTTTAAATTTCTCAAACATCGGAGCTCATTTGAAATAGTAATTTAAACTTTTAAGTTTGCTCAATCAGAGGAAAACCCACCTAATATTTTGATGTCAAATGCTTCTATTTTAAATTGGAAGCATTTGACATAAAAATACTAATTTAAAGTTTCAAATATTAATATAAAGTTTTAGTTTTACACAATCAGAGGAAAACCCACATAATATTTTAATATCTAATGCATCCATTTTAAATCTCACGAAGATCAGATCTCATTTGAAATATTAATTTAAATTTTCAATTTTGCTCAATCAGAGGAAAACCCACCTAATATTTTCATGTCAAATACTTCTATTTTAAATTTCATGGAGATCCGAGATCATTTGAAATATTAATTTCAAGTTTCAATTTTACACAATCAATGGAAAACCCACCTAATATTTTGATGTCAAATCCTTCCAATTTAAATTTCACAAAGTTGGGAGCTGGTTTGAAATATTAATTTATTGTTTCAATTTTCTCAATCAGAGGAGAACCCACCTAATATTTTGATGTCAAATACTTCCATTTTAAATTTTACGAAGATCAGAGCTCATTTGAAATATTAATTTAAACATTCAATTTTTCTCCCGGACGTAAACATGTCAAAAAAAAGTTACAATTTTGCACAATCAGAGGTAAACCCACCTAATATTTTCATGTCAAATGCTTCCATTTTAAATTTCAAGAGCATCAGAGCTCATTTTAAATATTAATTTAAACTTTCAATTTTGCTCAATCAGAGGAAAACCCACCTAATATTTTGATGTCAAAGGCTTCTATTTTAAATTCGAAGCATCTGACATCAAAATATTAAATTAATGTTTCAAATATTAATTTAAAGTTTTAGTTTTTTAGAGTAAGAGGAAAACACACCTAATACTTTAGTGTCAAATGCTTCCATTTTAAATTTCATGAAGATCAGATCTCGTTTGAAATATTAATTTAAAGTTTCAATTTTGCTCAATCAGATGAAAACCCACCTAATATTTTGATGTCAAATGCTTCTATAGTAAATTTCATGGAGATCCGAGCTTGTTTGAAATATTAATTTCAAGTTTCAATTTTACACAATCAGTGGAAAACCCACCTAATATTTTGATGTCAAATGCTTCCAATTTAAATTTCACAAAGATCGAA
>MU228078.1:6691922-6727247 GCA_018584345.1 Thuja plicata
ATTTCAAGTTTCAATTTTACACAATCAGTGGAAAACCCACCTAATATTTTGATGTCAAATGCTTCCAATTTAAATTTCACAAAGATCGAAGCTCGTTTGAAATATTAATTTAAAGTTTCAATTTTCTAAATCAGAGGAGAACCCACCTAATATATTGATGTCAAATGCTTCCATTTCAAATTTCATGAAGATCGGAGCTCATTTGAAATATCATTTTAAACATTCAATTTTGCTCCTGGGTGTAAAACGTGTCACAAAAAAGTTTCAATTTTGCACAATCAGAGGTAAACCCGCCTAAATTTTTTATGTCAAATGCTTCCATTTTAAATTTTGCGAATGCCAGAGCTCATTTGAAATACTGATTTAAACTTTTTATTTATCTGAATCAGAGGAAAACCCACCTAATATTTTGATGTCAAATGCTTCTATTTTAAATTGGAAGCATTTGACATCAAAATATTAATTTAAGGTTTTATTTTTACACAATCAGAGGAAAACCCACATAATATTTTAATGTCAAATGCTTCCATTTTAAATCTCACGAAGATCAGATCTCGTTTGAAATATTAATTTAAAGTTTAAATTTTGCTCAATCAGAGGAAAACCCACCTAATATTTTGATGTCAAATGCTTCTATTTTAAATTTCATGGATATTCGAGCTAATTTGAAATATTAATTTCAAGTTTCAATTTTACACAATCAGTTGAAAACCCACCTAATATTTTGATGTCAAATGCTTCCGATTTAAATTTCACAAATATCGGAGCTCCTTTGAAAGATTAATTTAAAGTTTCAATTTTCTCAATCAGAGGAGAACCCGCCTAGTATTTTGATGTCAAATGCATCCATTTTAAATATTACGAAGATCGGAGCTCATTTGAAATATTAATTTAAATATTCATTTTCTCATGGACATAAAATTTGTCAAAAAAAAGTTTCAATTTTGCACAATCAGAGGTAAACCCACCTAATATTTTGATGTCAAATGCTTCTATTTTAAATTGCAAGGGCATTAGAGCTCATTTTAAATATTAATGTAAACTTTCAATTTTGCTCAATCAGAGGAAAACCCACCTAATATTTTGATGTCAAATGCTTATATTTTAAATTAGAAGCACCTGACATCAAAATATTAACTTAAAGTTTCAAATATTAATTTAAATTTTATGTTTTATAGAGTAAGAGGAAAACCCACCTAATACTTTAATGTCAAATGCATCCATTTTAAATTTCACAAAGATCAGATCTCTTTTGAAATATTAATTCAAAGTTTCAATTTTTCTCAATCAGAGGAAAGCCCACCTAATATTTTGATTTCAAATGCTTCTATTTTAAACTTGATGGAGATCTGAGCTTGAAATATTAATTTAAAGTTTCAATTTTCTCAATCAGAGGAGAACCCACCTAATATTTTGATATCAAATGCTTCCATTTTAAATTTCACGAAGATCGGAGCTCATTTGAAACATTAATTTTGACATTCAATTTTGCTCCCGGTTGTAAAACGTGTCACAAAAAAGTTTCAATTTGGCACAATCAGAGGTAAACCCACCTAATATTTTGATGTCAAATGCTTCCATTTTAAATTTCACGAACATAAGAGCTCATTTGAAATACTAATTTAAACTTTTAATTTTTCTCAATCAGAGGAAACCCCACCTAATATTTTGATGTCAAATGCTTCTATTTGAAATTGGAAGCATTTGACATCAAAATATTAATTTAAACTTTCAGTTTTACACAATCAGACAAAAACCCACATAATATTTTAATGTCAAATGCTTCTATTTTAAATCTCACGGAGATCAGATCTCGTTTGAAATATTAATTTAAAGTTTCAATTTTGATCATTCACAGGAAAACCCACCTAATATTTTAATGTCAAATGCTTCTACTTTAAATTTCATTGAGATTCAAGCTCATTTGAAATATTAATTTCAAGTTTCAATTTTACAAAATCGGTGGAAAACCCACCTAATATTTTGATGTCAAATGCTTCCAAATTAAATTTCACAAAGATCGGAGCTCGTTTGAAAATTTAATGTAAAGTTTCAATTTTCTCAATTAGAGGAGAACTCACCTAATATTTTGATGTCAAATGCTTCCATTTTAAATTTCATGAAGATCGGAGCTCATTTGAAATATTAATTTAAACATTCAATTTTTCTCCCGGACGTAAAATGTGTTAAAAAAAAGATTCAATTTTGCACAATCAGAGGTAAACCCACCTAATATTTTGATGTCAAATGCTTCCATTTTAAATTTCAAGAGCATCAGAAGTCATTTTAAATATTAATTTAAACTTTCAATTTTGCTCAATCAGAGGAAAACCCACCTAATATTTTGATGTCAAATGCTTCTATTTTAAATTAGAAGCATCTGACATCAAAATATTAACTTAAAGTTTCAAATAATAATTTAAAGTTTCAATTTTATAGAGTAAGAGGAAAACCTACCTAATACTTTAATGTCAAATGCTTCCATTTTAAATTTCATGAAGATCCTAGCTCGTTTGAAATATTAATTTCAAGTTTCAATTTTACACAATCAGTGGAAAACCCACTTAATATTTTGATGTCAAATGCTCCCAATTTAATTTTCACAAAGATCGGAGCTCATTTGAAATATTAATTTAAAGTTTCAAATTTCTCAATCAGAGGAGAACCCACCTAATATTTTGATGTCAAATGCTTCCATTTTAAATTTCACTAACATCAGAGCTCATTTGAAATACTAATTTAAACTTTTTATTTTGCTCAATTAGAGGAAAACCCACCTAATATTTTGATGTCAAATATTTCTATTTTAAATTGGAGGCACTTGACATAAAAATATTAGTTTAAAGTTTCAAATATTAATTTAAATTTTGAGTTTTACACAATCTGAGAAAAACCCACATAATATTTTAATGTCAAATGATTCCATTTTAAATCTCACAAAGATCGTATCGCGTTTGAAATATTAATTTAAAGTTTTAATTTTCCTCAATCATAGGAAAACCCACCTAATATTTTGATGTCAAATGCTTCTATTTTAAATTAGAAGCATCTGACATCAAAATATTAACTTAAAGTTTCAAATATCAATTTAAAGTTTCAGTTTTATAGAGTAAGAGGAAAACTCACCTAATACTTTAATGTCAAATGCTTCCATTTTAAATTTCATGAAAATCAGATCTCGTTTGAAATATTAATTTAAAATTTAAATTTTGCTCAATTAGAGGAAAACCCACCTAATATTTTGATGTCAAATGCTTCAAATTTAAATTTCACAAAGATCGAAGCTCGTTTGAAATATTAATTTAAAGTTTCAATTTTCTTAATCAGAGGAGAACCCACCTAATATTTTGATGTCAAATTCTTCCCTTTAAAATTTCACGAAGATCAGAGCTTGTTTGAAATATTAATTTAAAGTTTCAATTTTCTCAATCAGAGGAGAACGCACCTAATATTTTGATGTCAAATGCTTCCATTTGAAATTTCACAAAGATCGGAGCTCATTTGAAATATTAATTTAAACATTCAATTTTACTCCTGGGTGTAAAACGTGTCACAAAAATGTTTCAATTTTGCACAATCAGAGGTAAACCTACCTAATATTTTGAAGACAAATGCTTTCATTTTAAATATCATGAACATCAGAGCTCATTTGAAATACTAATTTAAAGTTTTAATTTTGCTCAATCAGAGGAAAACTCACCTAATATTTTGATGTCAAATGCTTCCCTTTAAAATTTCACGAAGATCAGATCTCGTTTGAAATATTAATTTAAAGTTTCAATTTTGCTCAATTAGAGGAAAACCCACCTAATATTTTGATGTCAAATGCTTCTATTTAAATTTCATAGAGATTCGAGCTCATTGGAAATATTAATTTCAAGTTTCAATTTTACACAATCTGTGGAAAACCCACCTAATATTTTGATGTCAAATGCTTCCATTTTAAATTTCACCAAGATCGGAGCTCATTTGATTTATTAATTTAAACATTCCATTTTTCTTATGGACGTAAAACATGTAAAAAAATTCAAATTTGCACAATCAGAGGTAAACCCACCTAATATTTTCATGTCAAATGCTTCCATTTTTAATTTCAAGAGCATTAGAATTCATTTTAAATATTAATTTAAACTTTCAATTTTGCTCAATCAGAGGAAAACCCACCTAATATTTTGATGTCAAATGCTTCTATTTTAAATTAGAAGCATTTGACATAAAAACATTAACTTAAAGTTTCAAATGTTAATTTAAAGTTTCAGTTTTAAAGAGTAAGAGGAAAACCCACCTAATACTTTAATTTCAAATGCTTCTATTTTAAATTTCACGAAGATCTGATCTCATTTGAAATATTAATTTAAAGTTTCAATTTTGCTCAATCAGAGGAAAACCCACCTAATATTTTGATGTCAAACGCTTCTATTTTAAATTTCATGGAGATCCGAGCTCGTTTGAAATATTAATTTCAAGTTTCAATTTTACACAATCAGTGGAAAACCCACCAAATATTTTGATGTCAAATGCTTCCAATTTAAATATCACAAAGATCGGAGCTCGTTTGAAATATTAATTTAAACTTTCAATTTTCTCAATCAGAGGAGAGCCCACCTAATATTTTGATGTCAAATGCTTCCATTTTAAATTTCACGAAGATCGAAACTCATTTGAAATATTAATTTAAACATTCAATTTTGCTCCTGAGTGTAAAACGTGTCACAAAAAGTTTCAATTCTGCAAAATCTAAGGTAAACCTACCTAATATTTTGATGTCAAATGCTTCCATTTTGAATTTGATGAACATCAGAGCTCATTTGAAATACTAATTTGAACTTTTAATTTTTCTCAATCAGAGGTAAACCAACCTAATATTTTGATGTCAAATGCTTCTATTTTAAATTGGAAGCATTTGACTTCAAAATATTAATTTAAAGTTTCAAATATTAATTTAAAGTTTCAGTTTTACATAATCAGAGGAAAACATGCATAATATTTTAATGTCAAATGCTTCCATTTTAAATCTCATGAAGATCGGATCTCGTTTGAAATATTAATTTAAAGTTTCAATTTTTCTCAATCAGAGGAAAACCCACATAATATTTTGATGCCAAATGCTTCTATTTTAAATTTTATGGAGATCCGAGCTTATTTGTAATATTAATTTTAATTTTTAATTTTAGACAATCAGTGGAAAACCCACCTAATATTTTGATGTCAAATGCTTCCAATTTAAATTTCACAAAGATCATAGCTCATTTGAAATATTAATTTAAAGTTTCAATTTTCTCAATCAGAGGAGAACCCACCTAATATTTTTATGTCAAATGCTTCCATTTTAAATTTCACAAAGATCAGAGCTCATTTGAAATATTAATTTAAACATTCAGTTTTTCTCCCGAGTGTAAAATGTGTTACAAAAAATTTTCAATTTTGCACAATCGGAGGTAAACCCACCTAATATTTTGATGTCAGATGCTTCCATTTTAAATTTCACGAACATCGAAGATCATTTGAAATACTAATTTAAACTTTCAATTTTGCTCAATCTGAGGAAAACCCGCCTAATATTTTGATGTCAAATGCTTCTATTTTAAATTGGAAGCATTTTACATGAAAATATTAATTTAAAGTTTCAAATATTAATTTAAAGTTTCAGTTTTACACAATCAAAGCAAAACGCACATAATATTTTAGTGTCAAAAAATGCTTCCATTTTAAATCTCACAAAGATCAGATCTCGTTTGAAATATTAATTTAACGTTTCAATTTTGCTCAATCAGAGGAAAACCCACCTAATATTTTGATGTCAAGTTCTTCTATTTTAAATTTCATGGAGATCCCAGCTCATTTGAAATATCAATTTCAAATTTCAATTTTATCAATTAGAGGATAACCCACCTAATATTTTAATGTCAAATGCTTCCATTTTAAATTTCACAAAGATCAGAGCTCATTTGAAATATTTATTTATACACTCAATTATTCTCCCGGACGTAAAATGTGTCAAAAAAAGTTTCAATTTTGCACAATCAGAGGTAAACCCACATAATATTTTGATGTCAAATGCTTCCATTTTAAAATTTAAGAGCAACAGAGCTCGTTTTAAATATTAATTTAAACTTTCAATTTATCTCAATCAGAGGATAACCCACCTAATATTTTGATGTCAAATGCTTCTATTTAAATTAGAAGCATCTGACATCAAAATATTAACTTAAAGTTTCAATAATTAAATTATAATTTTAGTTTTATAGAGTAAGAGGAAAACCACCTAATACTTTAATGTCAAATGCTTCCATTTTATATTTCATGAACATCAGATCTCGTTTGAAATATTAATTTAAAGTTATAATTTCGCTCAATCAGAGGATAACCCACCTAATATTTTGATGTCAAATGCTTCTTTTTTAAATTTCATGGAGATCCGAGCTCGTTTGAAATATTAATTTCAAGTTTCAATTTTACACAATCAGTGGAAAAACCACCTAATATTTTTAAGTCAAATTCTTCCAATTTAAATTTCATGAAAATTGGAGCTTGTTTGAAATATTAATTTAAAGTTTCACTTTTCTCAATCAGAGGAGAACCACCTAATATTTTCATCTCAATTGCTTCCATTTTAAATTTCATGAAGATCAGAGCTCATTTGAAATATTAATTTAAACATTCAATTTTGCTCCCGGGCGTAAAATGTGTCACAAAAAAGTTTCAATTTTGCACAATCAAAGGTAAACCCACCTAATATTTTGATGTCAAATGCTTCCATTTTAAATTTCATGAACATCGGAGCTCATTTGAAATACTAATTTAAACTTTTAATTTTGCTCAATCAGAGGAAAACCCACCTAATATTTTGATGTCAAATGCTTCTATTTTAAATTGGAAGCATTTGAAATCAAAATATTATTCTAAAGTTTCAAATATTAATTTAAATATTATTCTATTTTAAATTTCATGGAGACACGAGCTGATTTGAAATATAAATTTCAGGTTTTAATTTTACACAATCAGTGGAAAACCCACCTAATATTTTGATGTCAAATGCTTCCAATTTAAATTTCACAAAGATTGGAGCTCGTTTGAAATATTAATTTAAGGTTTCAATTTTCTCAATCAGAGGAGAACCCACCTAATATTTTGATGTCAAATGCTTAGATTTTAAATTTAACAAAGATCCAAGCTTATTTGAAATATTAATTTAAAGATTGAATTTTTCCCCCGGACGTAAAACATGTCAAAAAAAGTTTCAATTTTGCACAATCAGAGGTAAACCCACCTAATATTTTGATGTCAAATGTTTCCATTTTAAATTTCAAGAGCATTAGAACTTGTTTTAAATATTAATTTGAACTTTCAATTTTGCTGATCCAGAGGAAAACCTACCTAATATTTTGATATCAAATGCTTCTATTTTAAATTAGAAGCATCTAACATCAAAATATTAACTTAAAGTTTCAAATATTAATTTAAAGTTTTAGTTTTATAGAGTAAGAGGAAATCTCACCTAATACTTTAATGTCAAATGCTTCGATTTGAAATTTCATGAAGATTGCATCTCGTTTGAAATATTAATTTAAAGTTTCAATTTTTCTCAATCAGAGGAAAACCCACCTAATTTTTTGATGTCAAATGCTTCTATTTTAAATTTCATGCAGATCCAAGCTCATTTGAAATATTAATTCCAAGTTTTAATTTTACACAATCTGTGGAAAACCCACCTAATATTTTGATGTCAAATGCCTCCAATTTAAATTTCATGAAGATCGGAGTTCGTTTGAAATATTAATTTTAAGTTTCAATTTTCTCAATCAGGGGAAGATTCACCTAATATTTAGATGTCAAATGATTCCATTTTAAATTTCACGAAGATCAGAGCTCATTTGAAATATTAATTTAAACATTCAATTTTACTCCCGGGTGTAAAACTTGTCACAAAAATGTTTTAATTTTGTACAAACAAAGGTAAACCCACCTAATATTTTGATGTCAAATGTTTCCATTTTAAATTACATGAACATTGGAGCTAATTTGAAATACTAATTTAAACTTTTAATTTTGCTCAATCAGAGGAAAACCCACCTAATATTTTGATGTCAAATGCTTCTATTTTAAATTGGAAGCATTTGACATCAAAATATTTATTTAAATTTACAAATATTTATTTAAAGTTTCAGTTTTACACAATCAGAGGAAAACCCACATAATATTTTAATGTCAAATGTTTCCATTTTAAATCTCACAAAGATCAGATCTCATTTGAAATATTAATTTAAAGTTTCAATTTTGCTCAATCAAAGGAAAACCAACCTAATATTTTGATGTCAAATGCTTGTATTTTAAATTTCATGGAGATTCGAGCTCGTTTGAAATATTAATTTCAAGTTTCAATTTTACACAATCAGTGGAAAACCCACCTAATATTTTGATGTCAAATGCTTCCAATTTAAATTTCATGAAGATCGAAGCTTGTTTGAAATATTAATTTAAAGTTTCAATTTTCTCAATCAGAGGACAACCCACGTAATATTTTGATGTCAAATGCTTTTGTTTTAAATTTCACGAAGATCAGAGCTTATTTGAAATATTAATTCAAACATTCAATTTTGCTCTTGGGTGTAAAACGTGTCACAAAAAGGTTTCAATTTTGCGCAATCAGAGGTAAACCCACCTAATATTTTGATGTCAAATGCTTCCATTTTAAATTTCATGAACATCAGAGCTCATTTGAAATAATAATTTAAACTTTTAACTTTGCTCAATCATACGAAAACCCACCTTATATTTTGATGTCAAATGCTTCTATTTTAAATTGGAAGAGTTTGACATCAAAATCTTAATTTAAAGTTTCAGTTTTACACTATCAGATGAAAACCCACATAATATTTTAATGTCAAATTCTTCCATTGTAAATCTCACGAAGATCGGATCTCGTTTGAAATATTAATATAAAGTTTCAATTTTTCTCAATCAGACGAAAACCCACCTAATATTTTGATGTCAAATGCTTCTATTTTAAATTTCATGGAGATCCGTGCTCATTTGAAATATTAATTTAAAGTTTCAATTTTACACAATCAGTGGAAATCCCACCTAATATTTTGATGTCAAATGCTTCCAATTTAAATTTCACAAAGATCGGAGCTAGTTTGAAATATTAATTTAAGGTTTCAATTTTCTCAATCAAAGGAGAACCCATTTAATATTTTGATATCAAATGCTTCCATTTTAAATTTCATGAAGATCAGAGCTCATTTCAAATATTAATCTAAACATTCAATTTTTCTCCTGGACATAAAATGTGTCAAAAAAAGTTTCAATTTTGCACAATCAGAGGTAAACCCACCTAATATTTTGATGTCAAATGCTTCCATTTTAAATTTCAAGAGCATGAGAGCTCATTTTAAATATTAATTTAAACTTTCAATTTTGCTCAATCAGAGGAAAACCCACCTAGTATTTTGATGTCAAATGCTTCTATTTTAAATTAGAAGCATCTGAATTCAAAATATTAACTTAAAGTTTCAAATATTAATTTAAATTTTTAGTTTTATAGAGTAAGAGGAAAACCCACCTAATACTTTAATGTCAAATGCTTCCATTTTAAATTTCACGAAGATCGGATCTCATTTGAAATATAAATTTAAAGATTCAATTTTGCTCAATCAGAGGAAAACCCACCTAATATTTTGAGGTCAAATGCTTCTATTTTAAATTTCATGGAGATCTGAGCTCGTTTAGAATATTAATTTCAAGTTTCAATTTTACACAATCAATGGAAAACCCACCTAATATTTTCATGTCAAATGCTTCCAATTTAAATTTTATGAAGGTCGGAGCTCGTTTGAAATATTAATTTAAATTTTCAATTTTCTCAATCAGAGGAGAATCCACATGATATTTTGATGTCAAATGCTTCCATTTTAATTTTCACGAAGATCAGAGCTCATTTGAAATATTAATTTAAACATTCAATTTTGCTCTCGGGTGTAAAACGTGTCACAAAAAAGTTTCAATTTTGTGCAATCAGAGGTAAACCCACCTAATATTTTGATGTAAAATGCTTCCATTTAAAATTTTATGCACATCGGAGCTCATTTGAAATACTAATTTAAACTTTTAATTTTTCTCAATCACAAAAAAACCCACCTAATATTTTGATGTCAAATGCTTCTATTTTAAATTGGAAGCATTTGTCATCAAAATATTAGTTTAAAGTTTCAAATATTAATTTAAAGTTCAGTTTTACTCAATTAGATGAAAACCCACATAATATTTTAATGTCAAATGCTTCCATTTTAAAACTCACGAAGATCGTATCTCGTTTGAAATATTAAATTAAAGTTTCAATTTTGCTCAATTAGAGGAATTTCCACCTAATATTTTGATGTCAAATGCTTCTATTTTAAATTTCATGGAGATCCGAGCTCATTTAAAATATTAATTTCAAATTTCAATTTTACACAATCAGTGGAAAACCCACCTAATATTTTGATGTCAAATGCTTCCAATTTAAATTTAACAAAGATCAGAGCTCGTTTGAAATATTAATTTAAGGTCTCAATTTTCTCAATCACAGGAGAACCCACCTAATATTTTGATGTTAAATGCTTCCATTTTAAATTTCACGAAGATCAGAGCTTATTTGAAATATTAATTTAAACATTCAATTTTTCTCCCGGACGTAAAATGTGTCAAAAAAAGTTTCAATTTTGCACAATCAGAGGTAAACCCACCTAATATTTTGATGTCAAATGCTTCCATTTTAAATTTCAAGAGCATCAGAGGTCATTTTAAATATTAATTTAATCTTTCAATTTTGCTCAATCAGGGGAAAACCCACCTAATATTTTGATGTCAAATTCTTCTATTTTAAATTATAAGCATCTGACATCAAAACATTAACTTAAAGTTTAAAATATTAATTTAAAGTTTCATTTTTATAGAGTAAGAGCAAAACCCACCTAATACTTTAATCTTAAATGCTTCAATTTTAAATTTCACGAAGATCAGATCTCGTTTGAAATATTAATTTAAAGTTTCAATTTTGCTCAATCAGAGGAAAACCCACCAAATATTTTGATGTCAAATGATTCTGTTTTAAATTTCATGGAGATCTGAGCTCGTTTTAAATATTAATTTCAAGTTTCAATTTTACACAATCAGTGGAAAACCCACCTAATATTTTGACGTCAAATACTTCCATTTTAAATTTCAAGAGCATCAAAGCTCGTTTTAAATATTAATTTAAACTATCAATTTTTCTCAATCAGAGGAAAACCCACCTAATATTTTAATGTCAAACGCTTCTATTTTAAATTAGAAGCATATGACATCAAAATATTAACTTAAAAATTCAAATATTAATTTAAAGCTTCAGTTTTATAGAGTAAGAGGAAAACCCATCTAATACTTTAATGTCAAATGCTTCCATTTTAAATTTCACGAAGGTCCGATCTCGTTTGAAATATTAATTTAAAGTTTCAATTTTGCTCAATCAGAGGAAAACCCACCTAATATTTTGATGTCAAATGCTTCTATTTTAAATTTCAAGGAGATCTGAGCTCGTTTGAAATATTAATTTCAAGTTTCAATTTTACACAATCAGTGGAAATCCCACCTAATATTTTGATGTCAAATGCTTCCAATTTAAATTTCACAAAGATCAGAGCTCGTTTGAAGTGTTAATTTAAAGTTTCAATTTTCTCAATCAGAGGAGAACCGACCTAATATTTTGATGTCAAATGCTTCCAATTTGAATTTCACAAAGATCGGAGCTCGTCTGAAATATTAATTTAAAGTTTCAATTTTCTCAATCAAAGGAGAACCCACCTAATATTTTGATTTCAAATTCTTCCATTTTAAATTTCACGAAGATCAAAGCTCATTTGAAATATTAATTTAAACATTCAATTTTTCTCTCGGATGTAAAACATGTCAAAAAAAAGTTTCAATTTTGCATAAACAGAGGTAAACCCACCTAATATTTTGATTTCAAATGCTTCCATTTTAAATTTCAAGAGCATCAGAACTCGTTTTAAATATTAATTTAAACTTTCAATTTTGCTCAATCAGAGGAAAACCCACCTAATATTTTGATGTCAAATGCTTCTATTTTAAATTAGAAGCATCTGACATCAAAATATTAACTTAAAGTTTCAAATATTAATTTAAAGTTTCAATTTTATAGAGTAAGAGGAAAACACACCTAATACTTTAATGTCAAATGCTTCCATTTGAAATTTCAGGAAGATCGGATCTCATTTGAAATATTAATTTAGAGTTTCAATTTTGCTCAATCAAAGGAAAACCCACCTAATATTTTGATGTCAAATGCTTCTATTTTAAATTTCATGGAGATTCGAGCTCGTTTGAAATATTAATTTCAAGTTTAGATTTTCCACAATTAGTGGAAAACGAACCTAATATTTTGATGTCAAATGCTTCCAATTTAAATTTCACGAAGATCGGAGCTCGTTTGAAATATTAATTTAAAGTTTCAATTTTATCGATCAGAGGAGAACCCACCTAATATTTTGATGTCAAATGCTTCCATTTTAAATTTCACGAAGATTGGAGCTCATTGGAAATATTAATTTAAACATTGAATTTTGCTCCTGGGTATAAAATGAGTCACAAAAAAGTTTCAATTTTGCACAATCAGAGGTAAACCCACCTAATATTTTGATGTCAAATGCTTCCATTTTAAATTTCATGAATATCGGAGCTCATTTGAAATACTAATTAAAAATTTTAATTTTGCTCAATTAGAGGAAAACTCACGTAATATTTTGATGTCAAATCCATATATTTTAAATTGGAAGCATTTGACATGAAAATATTAATTTAAAGTTTTAGTTTAAACATAATCAGAGGAAAACTCACATAATATTTTAATGTCAAATGCTTCCATTTTAAATCTCATGAAGATCAGATCTCATTTGAAATATTAATTTAAAGTTTCAATTTTGCTCAATCAGAGGATAACCCACCTAATATTTTGATGTCGAATGCTTCTATTTTAAATTTCATGGAGATCTGAGCTCATTTGAAATATTAATTTCAAGTTTTAATTTTACACAATCAGTGGAAAACCCACCTAATATTTTGATGTCAAATGCTTCCAATTTAAATTTCACAAAGATCGGAACTCATTTTAAATATTAATTTAAGGTTTCAATTTTCTCAATTAGAGGAGAACCCACCTAATATTTTGATGTCAAATGCTTCCATTTTAAATTTCACGAAGATCAGAGCTCATTTGAAATATTAATTTAAACATTCAATTTTTCTCCCAGACGTAAAACGTGTCAAACAAAAAGTTTCAATTTTGCACAATCAGAGGTAAACCCACCTAATATTTTGGTGTCAAATACTTCTATTTTAAATTTCAAGAGCATCAGAGCTCATTTTAAATATTAATTTAAACTTTCAATTTTGCTCAATCAAAGGAAAACCCACATAATATTTTGATGTCAAATGCTTCTATTTTAAATTAGAAGCATCTGACATCAAAATATTAACTTAAAGTTTCAAATATTAATTTAAAGTTTCAGCTTTATAGAGTAAGAGGAAAACCCACCTAATACATTAATGTCAAATGCTTCCATTTTAAATTTCATGAAGATCGGATCTGACATCAAAATATTAATTTAAAGTTTTAGTTTAAACATAATCAGAGGAAAACTCACATAATATTTTAATGTCAAATGCTTCCATTTTAAATCTCATGAAGATCATATCTCATTTGAAATATTAATTTAAAGTTTCAATTTTGCTCAATCAGAGGATAACCCACCTAATATTTTGATGTCAAATGCTTCTAGTTTAAATTTCATGGAGATCTGAGCTCGTTTGAAATATTAATTTAAAGTTTCAATTTTACACAATCAGTAGGAAACCCACCTAATATTTTGATGTCAGATGCTTCCAACTTAAATTTCACGAAGATCGGAGCTCGTTTGAAATATTAATTTAAAGTTTCAATTTTATCAATCAGAGGAGAACCCACCTAATATTTTGATGTCAAATGCTTCCATTTTAAATTTCATTAAGATCAGAGCTCATTTGAAATATTAATTTAAACATTCAATTTTTCTCCCGGGTGTAAAACATGTCACTTGATAGATTCAAACACTAGGGTAGTCAATCAGATTCTTTGTCCATCAATACGACAATATAAGGGTTTAGGGTGTGGATTTGGACTTGAATACTATCTCCCCTCTCTTACCATTGAGATATTGCGATATGGCACACTCACTCCTTCCAATTCAGGGAAGACATAGTCTGATACCTGCAAACCTGTCATCACAAAGATGAGCATACATGCATATAATATAGAAACCAATGGTTGAGACTAGTTTATCATGTGGATCTCACTGAAGCAAGTAACTATGACTCTGTCCCATACCATATCAAGCACGTTAAACAGTAATGCAAAATATATAAATGATCTGTGTGCATATAAATCTAGGGTCAGTATTGTCAGAAAACCATAATCGAGATGACATCCTAACATATACATCAACATCATGAAATAATGATATGAAATAGCCCACACATACATGAAAAATCCTAAAAGAGTTCGGCAACCGATCCAGAAAAGAAAACTCAGAGGTGGGTATTACATCCTCCTCCCCTAAAACTAGGCTTACTCCTCGAAGCCTATAGAAAAGGTAGAGATATGAATCTCTCAACTCCAAACATCAAACCAAGTCACAAAAGACTCAACGTGTGGGTCCCATAGGACCCTTCCCCGATCTCTGATTCGTCCAAACAATCAGAGACCAAACAACAACTCAAAACCAAAACCAATAACATACGAAGGAACAAATAATCATGAAGCAAAGGTTTTAAATACATCAAAGTTTTATGTCTATGTTTGTTTCAAGTTTTAGATATAATAGACAACTAATGGGCATACAAATTCCCAGAGCTCCCAGTCTAGAAACATGGGCTCTGATATCAGATCTTGTTTGAAATATTAATTTAAAGTTTCAATTTTGCTCAATCAGAGGAAAACCCACCTAATATTTTGATGTCAAATGCTTCTATTTTAAATTTCATGGAGATCTGAGCTCATTTGAAATATTAATTTCAAGTTTCAATTTTACACAATCAGTGGAAAATCCACCTAATATTTTGATGTCAAATGCTTCCAATTTAAATTTCACAAAGATCAGAGTTCGTTTGAAATATTAATTTAAAGTTTCAATTTTCTCAATCAGAGGAGAACCTACCTAATATTTTGATGTCAAATGCTTCCATTTTAAATTTCATGAAGATCTGAGCTCATTTGAAATATTAATTCAAACATTCAATTTTTCTCCCGAACATAAAACGTGTCAAAAAAAAGTTAAAATTTTGCACAATCAGAGGTAAACCCACCTAATATTTTGATGTCAAACGCTTCCATTTTAAATTTCAAGAGCATCAGAGCTCATTTTAAATATTAATTTGAACTTTCAATTTTGCTTAATCAGAGGAAAACCCACCTAATATTTTGATGTCAAATGCTTCTATTTTAAATTAGAAGCATCTGACATCAAAATATTAACTTAAAGTTTCAAATATTAATTTAAAGTTTTAGTTTTATAGAGTAAGAGGAAAACCCACCTAATACTATAATGTCAAATGCTTCCATTTCAAATTTCACGAAGATTGGATCTCGTTTGAAACATTAACTTAAAGTTTCAATTTTGCTCAATTAGAGGAAAACCCACCTAATATTTTGATGTCAAATGCTTCTATTATAAATTTCATGGAGATCCGAGCTCGTTTGAAATATTAATTTCAAGTTTCAATTTTACACAATCAATTGAAAACCCACCTAATATTTTGATGTCAAATACTTCAAATTTAAATTTTATGAAGATCTGAGCTCGTTTGAAATATTAGTTTAAATTTCCAATTTTCTCAATCAAAGGAGAACCCACCTAATATTTTGATGTCAAATGCTTCCATTTTAAATTTCATGAACATCAAAGCTCATTTGAAATACTAATTTAAAATTTTAATTTTACTCAATCAGAGGAAAACCCACCTAATATTTTGATATCAAATGCTTCTATTTTAAATTGGAAGCATTTGACATCAAAATATTAATTTATATTTTCAAACATTAATTTAAGGTTTTAGTTTTACACAATTAGAGGAAAACCAACATAATATTTTAATGTCAAATGCTTCCATTTTAAATCTCACATAGATCAGATCTCGTTTGAAATACTAATTTAAAGTTTCAATTTTGCTCAATCAGAGGAAAACCCACCTAATATTTTGATGTCAAATGCTCTATTTTAAATTTCATGGAGATTCAAGCTCATTTGAAATATTAATTTTAAATTTCAATTTTACACAATCAGTGCAAAACCCACCTAATATTTTGATGTCAAATGCTTCCAATTTAAATTTCATGAAGATTGGAGCTCGTTTGAAATAGTAATTTAAAGTTTCAATTTTCTCAATCAGAGGAGAACCCACCTAATATTTTGATGTCAAATGCTTCAATTTTAAATTTCACAAAGATCAGAGCTCATTCAAAATATTAATTTAAACATTCAATTTTGCTCCCAGGTGTAAAACGTGTCACAAAAAGTTTCAATTTTGCACAATCAGAGGTAAACCCACCTAATATTTTGATGTCAAATGCTTCCATTTTAAATTTCGTGAACATCGAAGCTCATTTGAAATACTAATTTAAACTTTTAATTTTGCTTAATAACAGGAAAACACACCTAATATTTTGATGTCAAATGCTTCTATTTTAAATTGAAAGTATTCGACATCAAAATATTAATTTAAAGTTTGAAATATTAATTTAAACTTTTTAATTTTGAACAATCAGAGGAAAAATCACATAATATTTTAATGTCAAATGCTTCCAATTTAAATTTCATAAAGATCGGAGCTCGTTTGAAATATTAATTTAAAGTTTCAATTTTCTCAATCAGAGGAGAACCCACAAAATATTTTGATGTCAAATGTTTCCATTTTAAATTTCACAAAGATCGAAGCTCATTTGAAATATTAATTTAAACATTCAATTTTTCTCTCGAACATGAAATGTGTTAAAAAAGTTTCAATTTTGCACAATCAGAGGTAAACCCACCTAATATTTTGATGACAAATGCTTCTATTCTAAATTTCAAGAGCATTAGAGCTCGTTTTAAATATTAATTTAAAGTTTCAAGTTTTCTCAATCAGAGGAAAATCCACCTAATATTTTTATGTCAAATGCTTCTATTTTAAATTTCATGAAGATCGGAGCTCATTTGAAATATTAATTTAAACATTCAATTTTGCTCACGAGTGTAAAACGTGTCACAAAAAAGTTTCAATTTTGCACAATCAGAGGTAAACCCACCTAATATTTTTATGTCAAATGCTTCCATTTTAAATCTAACGATCATTGGAGTTCATTTGAAATACTAATTTAAACTTTTAATTTTGATGTCAAATGCTTCCAATTTAAATTTCACAAATATCAGAGCTCATTTGAAATATTAATTTAAAGTTTCAATTTTCTCAATTACAGGAGAACCCACCTAATATTTTGATGTCAAATGCTTCCATTTAAAATTTCATGAAGATTGGAGCTCATTTGAAATATTAATTTAAACATTCAATTTTGCTCCCAGACGTAAAACGTGTCAAAAAAAAGTTTCAATTTTGCACAATCAAAGGTAAACCCACCTAATATTTTGATGTCAAATGCTTCCATTTTAAATTTCAAGAGCATTATAGCTCGGTTTAAATACTAATTTATACTTTCAATTTTTCTCAATCAGAGGAAAACCCACCTAATATTTTGACGTCAAATGCTTCTATTTTAAATTAGAAGCATCTGACATCAAAATGTTAACTAATTTTCAAATATTAATTTAAAGTTTCAATTTTATAGAGGAAGAAGAAATCCCACCTAATACTTTAATGTCAAATGCTTCCATTTATATTTCACGAAGATCGGATCTCGTTTGAAATATTAATTTAAAGTTTCAATTTTGATCAATCAAAGGAAAACCCACCTAATATTTTGATGTCAAATGCTTCTATTTTCAATTTCAGGGAGATACAAGCTCGTTTGAAATATTAAAATCAAGTTTCAATTTTACACAATCAGTGGAAAACCCACTTAATATTTTGATGTCAAATGCTTCCAATTTAAATTTCACGAAGATCGGAGCTAGTTTGAAATATTAATTTAAAGTTTCAATTTTCTCAATCAGAGGAGAACCCACCTAATATTTTGATGTCAAATGCTTCCATTTTAAATATCATGAAGATCGGAGCAAAATATTAATTTAAACATTCATATTTTCTCCTGGCTATAAAATGTGTCACGAAAAAGATTCAATTTTGCACAATCAGAGCTAAACCCACCTAATATTTTGATGTCAAATGCTTCCATTTTAAATTTTATGAACATCAGAGATCATTTGAAATACTAATTTAAACTTTTAAATCAGAGGAAAACCCACCTATATTTTGACGTCAAATGCTCCTATTTTGAATTGGAAGCATTTGACATCAAAATATTAATTTAAAGATTCAAATATTAATTTAAAGTTTCAGTTTTACACAATCAGAGGAAAACCCACATAATATTTTAATGTCAAATGCTTCCATTTTAAATCTCACGAAGATCGGATCACGTGTGAAATATTAATTTAAAGTTTCAATTTTGCTCAATCAGAGGAAAACCCACCTAATATTTTGATGTCAAATGCTTCTATTTTAAATTTCATGGAGATCCGAGCTCATTTGCAATATTAATTTCATGTTTCAATTTTACACAATTAGTGGAAAACCCACCTAATATTTTGATGTCAAATGCTTCCAATTTAAATTTCACAAAGATCGGAGCTTGTTTGAAATATTAATTTAAAGTTTCAATTTTCTCAATCAGAGGAGAACCCACCTAATATTTTGATGTCAAATGCTTCCATTTTAAATTTCACGAAGATAGGAGCTCATTTGAAATATTAATTTAAACATTCAATTTTTCTCCCAGACGTAAAACGTATCAAAAAAAAGTTTCAATTTTGCACAATCAGAGGTAAACCCTCCTAATATTTTGATGTCAAATGCTTCCATTTTGAATTTCAAGAGCATCAGATCTCATTTTAAATATTAATTTAAACATTCAATTTTGCTTAATCAAAGGAAAACCCACCTAATATTTTGGTGTCAAATGCTTCTATTTTAAATTACAAGCATCTGATATCAAAATAGTTTCATATATTAATTTAAAGTTTCAGTTTTATAGAGCAAGAGAAAAACCCACCTAATACATTAATGTCAAATGCTTCCATTTTAAATTTCACGAAGATCATATCTCATTTGAAATAATAATTTAAAGTTTCAATTTTGCCCAATTAGAGGAAAACCCACCTAATATTTTGATGTCAAATGCTTCTATTTTAAATTTCATGGAGATCCGAGCTCGTTTGAAATATTAATTTCAAGTTTCAATTTTACACAATCAGTGGAAAACCCACCTAATATTTTGATGTCAAATGCTTCCAATTTACATTCCACGAAGATCGGAGCTTGTTTCAAATATTAATTTAAACTTTCAATTTTCTCAATCAGAGGAGAACCCACCTAATATTTTGATGTCAAATGCTTCCATTTTAAATTTTACGAAGATCGGAGCTCATTTGAAATATTAATTTAAACATTCAATTTTGCTCCCGGACGTAAAACCAGTGACAAAAAAAAATTTCACTTTTGCACAATCAGAGGTAAACCCACCTAATATTTTGATGTCAAATGCTTCCATTTTAAATTTCAAGAGCATCAGAGCTCATTTTAAATATTAATTTAAACTTTCAATTTTGCTCAATCAAAGGAAAGCCCACCTAATATTTTGATGTAAAGTACTTCTATTTTAAATTAGAAGCATCTGATGTCAAAATATTAAATTAAAATTTCAAATATTAATTTAAAGTTTCAATTTTTTAGAGTAAGAGGAAAACTCACCTAATACTTTAATGTCAAATGCTTCCATTTTAAATTTCACGAAGATCGGATCTCATTTTAAATATTAATTTAAAGTTTCAATTTTGCTCAATCAGAAGAAAACCCACCATATATTTTGATGTCAAATGCTTCTATTTTAAATTTCATGGAGATCCGAGCTCATTTTAAATATTAATTTCAAGTTTCAATTTTACACAATCAGTGGAAAACCCACTTAATATTTTGATGTCAAATGCTTCCAATTTAAATTTCATGAAGTTTAGAACTCGTTTGAAATATTAATTTAAAGTTTCAATTTCTGATGTCAAATGCTTCTGTTTTAAATTGGAAGCATTTGATATCAAAATATTAATTTAAAGTTTAAAATATTAATTTAAACTTTCAGTTTTACATAATCAGAGGAAAACCCACATAATATTTCAACGTCAAATGCTTCCATTTTAAATCTCACGAAGATCGGATCTCGTTTGAAATATTAATTTAAAGTTTCAATTTTTCTCAATTAGAGGAAAACCCACCTAATATTTTGATGTCAAATTCTTCTATTTAAAATTTCATGGAGATCTGAACTAATTTGAAATATTAATTTCAAGTTTCAATTTTAAATAATTAGTGGAAAACCCACCTAATATATTGATGTCAAATGCTTCCGATTTAAATTTCACAAATATCGGAGCTCGTTTGAAATATTAATTTAAAGTTTCAATTTTCATAATTAGAGGAGAACCCACCTAATATTTTGATGTCAAATGCTTCCATTTAAAATTTCACGAAGATCGAAGCTCATTCAAAATATTAATTTAAACATTGACTTTTTCTGCCAGACGTAAAACGTGTCAAAAAAAAGTTTCAATTTTGCACAATCAGAGGTAAACCCACCTAATATTTTGATGTCAAATGCTTCCATTTTAAATTTCAAGAGCATCAAAGCTCGTTTGAAATATTAATTTAAACTTTAAATTTTGCCCAATCAGAGGAAAATCCACCTAATATTTTGATGTCAAATACTTCTATTTTAAATAAGAAGCATTTGCCATCAAAATATTAACTTAAAGTTTCAAATCTTAATTTAAAGTTTTAGTTTTATAGAGTAAGAGGAAAACCCACCTAATACTTTAATATCAAATGCTTCCATTTTAAATTTCACAAAGATCGGATCTCGTTCGAAATATTAATTTAAAGTTTCAATTTTGCTCAATCAGAGGAAAACCCACCTAATATTTTGATGTCAAATGCTTCTATTTTAAATTTCATGGAGATCCGAGGTCGTTTGAAATATTAATTTCAAGTTTCAATTTTACACAATCAGTGGAAAACCCACCTAATATTTTGATGTCAAATGCTTCCAATTTAAATTTCACGAAGATCGGAGCTTGTTTGAAATATTAATTTAAAGTTTCAACTTTCTCAATCACAGGAGAACCCACCAAATATTTTGATGTCAAATGCTTCCATTTTAAATTTTACAAAGATCAGAGCTCATTTGAAATATTAATTTAAACATTCAATTTTGCTCCCAGGAGTAAAACGTGTCACAAAAAATTTTCAATTTTGCACAATCAGAGGTAAACCCACCTAATATTTTGATGTCAAATGCTTCCATTTTAAATTTCACAAACATCGGAGCTCATTTGAAATACTAATTTAAACTTTTAATTTTGCTCAATCAGAGGAAAACCCATTTAATATTTTGATGTCAAATGCTTCTATTTTAAATTGGAAGCATTTGACATAAAAATATTAATTTAAAATTACAAATATTAATTTAAAGTTTCAGTTTTACACAATCAGAGGAAAACCCACATAATACTTCAATGTCAAATGCTTCCATTTTAAATCTCACGAAGATCGGATCTCATTTGAAATATTAACTTAAAGTTTCAATTTTGCTCAATCAAAGGAAAACCAACCTAATATTTTGATGTCAAATGCTTCTATTTTAAATTTCATTGAGATCCGAGCTCATTTGAAATATTAATTTCAAGTTTCAATTTTACACAATCAGTGGAAAACCCACCTAAAATTTTGATGTCAAATGCTTCCAATTTAAATTTCACAAAGATACGAGCTTGTTTGAAATATTATTTTAAAGTTTACATTTTTTCAATCAGAGGAGAACCGACCTAAAATTTTGATGTCAAATGCTTCCATTTTAAATTTCACGAAGAGCGGAGCTCATTTGAAATATTAATTTAAACATTTAATTTTTCTCCTGGATGTAAAGCGTGTCAAAAATAAGTTTCAATTTTGCACAATCAGAGGTACACCCACCTAATATTTTGATGTCAAATGTTTCCATTTTAAATTTCAAGAGCATCAAAGCTCGTTTTAAATATTAATTTAAACTTTCAATTTTTCTCAATCATAGGAAAACCCACCTAATATTTTGATGTCAAATGCTTCTATTTTAAGTTTTAAGCATCTAACATCAAAATGTTAACTTAAAGTTTCAAATATTGATTTAAAGTTTCAGTTTTATAGAGTAAGAGGAAAACCCACCTAATACTTTTATGTCAAATGCTTCCATTTTAAATTTCACCAAGATCGGATCTCGTTTGAAATATTAATTTAAAGTTACAATTTTGCTCAATCAGAGGAAAACCCACCTAATATTTTGATATCAAATCCTTCCATTTTAACTTTCACGAACATCAGAGCTCATTTGAAATACTATTTTAAACTTTTAATTTTGCTCAATCAGAGGAAGACCCACCTAGTATTTCGATGTCAAATGCTTCTATTTTAAATTGGAAGCATTTGACATCAAATTATTAATTTAAAGTTTCAAATATTAATTTGAAGTTCCAGTTTAACACAATCAAAAGAAAACCCAAAAATTATTTTTATGTCAAATGCTTCCATTTTAAATGTCACGAAGATCGGATCCCGTTTGAAATATTTATTTAAAGTTACAATTTTGTTTAATCAGAGGAAAACCCACCTAATATTTTGATGTCAAATGCTTCTATTTTAAATTTCATGGAGAACTGAGTTCATTTCAAATATTAATTTCAAGTTTAAATTTTACACAATTAGTGGAAAACCCACCTAATATTTTGATCTCAAATGCTTCCAATTTAAATTTTACAAAGATCAGAGCTTGTTTGAAATATTAATTTAAAGTTCCCACCTAATATTTTAATGTCAAATGCTTCCATTTTAAATTTTACAAATATCAGAGCTCATTTGAAATATTAATTTAAGCATTCAATTTTTCTCCCGGATATAAAACTTGTAAAAAAAAGTTTCAATTTTGCACAATCAGAGGTAAACCCACCTAATATTTTGATGTCAAATGCTTCTATTTTAAATTTCAAGAGCATCAGAGCTCATTTTAAATATTAATTTAAACTTTCAATTGTGCTCAATTACAGGAAAACCCACCTAATATTATGATGTCAAATGCTTCTATTTTAAATTACAAGCATCTGACATCAAAATATTAACTTAAAGTTTCAAATATTAATTTAAAGTTTCAGTTTTATAGAATAAGAGGAAAACCCACCTAATACTTTAATGTCAAATGCTTCCATTTTAAATTTCACGAAGATCGGATCTCGCTTGAAATATTAATTTAATGTTTCAATTTTGCTCAATCAGAGGAAAACCCACCTAATATTTTGATATCAAATGCTTCTATTTTAAATTTAATGGAGATCTGAGCTTGTTTGAAATATTAATTTCAAGTTTCAATTTTACACAATGAGTGGAAAACCCACCTAATATTTTCATGTCAAATGCTTCCAATTTAAATTTCACGAAGATCAGAGCTCATTTGAAATATATTTTAAAGTTTAAATTTTCTCAATCAGAGAAGAACCCACCTTATATTTTGATGTCAGATACTTCCATTTCAAATTTCATGAAGATCAGAGCTCATTTGAAATATTAATTTAAACATTCAATTTTGCTCCCGGGTGTAAAACGTGTCACAAAAAAGTTTCAATTTTGCACAATCAGAGGTAAACCCACCTAATATTTTTATGTCAAATGCTTCAATTTTAAATTTCAGGTTCATTGAAGCTAATTTGAAATACTAGTGTAAACTTTTGATTTTGCTTAATCAGAAGAAAACCCACCTAATATTTTCATGTCGAATGCTTCTATTCTAAATTGGAAGCATTTGACATCAAAATATTAATTTAAAGTTTCAAATTCAGTTTTACACAATCAAAAGAAAACCCACATAATATTTTAATATCAAATGCTTCCATTTTAAATCTCACGAAGATCGAATATCGTTTGAAATATTAATTTAAAGTTTCAATTTTGCTCAATCAGAGGAAAACCCACTTAATATTTTGATGTCAAATGCTTCTATTTTAAATTTCATGGAGATTCGAGCTCATTGAAATATTAATTTCAAGTTACAATTTTACACAATCAGTGGAAAACGCACCTAATATTTTGATGTCAAATGCTTCCAATTTAAATTTCATGAAGATCGAAGCTTGTTAGAAATATTATTTTCAATTTTCAATTTTCTCAATCAGAGGAGAACCCACCTAATATTTATATGTCAAATGCTTCCATTTTAAATTTCACGAAGATCGGAGCTCATTTGAAATATTAATTTAAACATTCAATTTTTCTCCCAGACATAAAATGTGTCAAAAAAAGTTTCAATTTTGCACAATCAGATGTAAACCCACTTAATAATTTGATGTCAAATAATTCCATTTTAAATTTTGAGAGCATTAGAGCTCGTTTTAAATATTAAATTAAACTTTCAATTTTGCTCAATCAGACAAAAACCCACCTAATATTTTGATGTCAAATGGTTCTATTTTAAATTAGAAGCATCTGACATCAAAATATTGACTTAAGGTTTCAAATAAAAATTTAAATTTTTAGTTTTATAGAGTAAGAGGAAAACCCACCTAATACTTTAATGTCAAATGCTTCCATTTTAAATTTCATGAAGATCAGATCTCGTTTGAAATATTATTTCAAAGTTTCAATTTTAATCAATCAGAAGAAAACCCACCTAATATTTTGATGTCAAATTCTTCTATTTTAAATTTCATGAAGATCTGAGCTCGTTTGAAATATTAATTTCAACTTTCAATTTTACAAAATCAGTGGAAAACCCACCTAATATTTTGATGTCAAATGCTTCCAATTTAAATTTCACGAAGATCGGAGCTTGTTTGTAATATTAATTTAAATTTTCAATTTTCTCAATCAAAGGAGAACCCACCTAATATTTAAATTTCAAATGCTTCCATTTTAAATTTCACGAAGATCGGAGCTCATGTGAAATATTAATTTAAACATTCAATTTTTCTCCTGACTGTAAAATTTGTCACAAAAAAGTTTCAATTTTGCACAATCAGAGGTAAACCCACCTAAAATTTTGATGTTAAATGCTTCCATTTTAAATTTCAAGAGCATCAGAGCTCCTTTTAAATATTAATTTAAACTTTCAATTTTGCTCAATCAGAGGAAAACCCACCTAATATTTTGATGTCAAATGCTTCTATTATAAACAAGAAGCATCTAACATCAAAATATTAACTTAAAGTTTCAAATATTTATTTAAAGTTTCAGTTTTATAGAGTAAGAGCAAAACCCACCTAATACTTTAATGTCAAATGCTTCCATTTTAAATTTCACAAAGATCAGATTTCATTTAAAATATTAATTTAAAGTTTCAATTTTACTCAATCAGACGAAAACCTACGTAATATTTTTATGTCAAATGCTTCTAATTTAAATTTCATGGAGATCAGAGCTCATTTGAAATATTAATTTCAAGTTTCAATTTTACACAATCAGTAAAAACCCACCTAATATTTTGATATCAAATGCTTCCAGTTTAAATTTCATGAAGATTAGAGCTCGTTTGAAATATTAACTAAGAGTTTCAATTTTCTCAATCAGAAGAGAACCCAAATAATATTTTGATGTCAAATGATTCCATTTTAAATTTCACGAAGATCAAAGCTCATTTGAAATATTAATTTAAACATCCAATTTTGCTCCTGGGTGTAAAATTTGTCACAAAAGTTTCAATTTTGCACAATTAGAGGTAAACCCACCTAATATTTTGATATCAAATGCTTCTATTTTAAATTTCACGAGCATCGGAGCTCATTTGAAATACTAATTTAAACTTTTAATTTTGCTTAATCAGAGCAAAACCCACCTAATATTTTGATGTCAAATGTTTCTCTTTTAAATTGGAAGCATTTGACATCAAAATTTTAATTTAAAGTTTCAAATATTAAATTAAAGTTTCAATTTTATACAGTCAGAGGAAAACCCACATAATATTTTAATGTCAAATGCTTCCACTTTAAATCTCACGAAGATTGGATCTCCTTTGAAATATTAATTTAAAGTTTCAATTTTGCTCAATCAGAGGAAAACCCACCTAATATTTTGATGTCAAATGCTTCTATTTTAAATTTCATGCAGATCCGAGCTCATTTGAAATATCAATTTCAAGTTTCAATTTTCTCAATTAGAGAACCCACCTAATATTTTGATGTCAAATGCTTCCAATTTAAATTTCACGAAGATCGGATCCCATTTGAAATATTAATTTAAAGTTTCAATTTTCTCAATCAGAGGAGAACCCACCTAATATTTTGATGTGAAGTTCTTCAATTTTAAATTTCACAAAGATCGGAGCTCATTTGAAAAATTAATTTAAACATTCAATTTTTCTCCCGGACGTAAAACATGTCAAAAAAAAGTTTCAATTTTGCACAATCAAAGGTAAACCCACCTAATATTTTGATGTCAAATGCTTCCATTTTAAATTTCAAGAGTATCAGAGCTCGTTTAAAATATTAATTTAAACTTTCAATTTTGCTCAATCAGAGGAAAACCCACCTAATATTTTGATGTGAAATGCTTCTATTTTAAATTATAAGCATCTGACAATTAACTTAAAGTTTCAAATATTAATTTAAAGTTTTAGTTATATAGAGTAAGAGGAAAACCCACCAAATACTTTAATGTCAAATGCTTCTATTTTAAATTTTACGAAGATCGGATCTCGTTTAAAATATTAATTTAAAGTTTCAATTTTGCTCAATCAGAGGAAAACCCACCTAATATTTTGATGTCAAATGCTTCTTTTTTAAATTTCATGGAGATTCAAGCTCATTTGAAATATTAATTTCAAGTTACAATTTTACACAATCAGTGGAAAACCCACCTAATATTTTGATGTCAAATGCTTCCAATTTAAATTTAACAAAGCTCAGAGCTCGTTTGAAATATTAATTTAAAGTTTCAAGTTTCTCAATCAGAGGAGAACCCATCTAATATTTTGATGTCAAATGCTTCCAATTTAAATTTCATGAAGATCGGATCTCATTTTTAATATTAATTTAAAGTTTCAATTTTCTCAATCAGAGGAGAACCCACCTAATATTTTGATGTCAAATGCTTCCATTTTAAATTTCACGAAGATCAGAGCTCTTTGAAATATTAATTTAAACATTCTATTTTTCTCTCAGACATAAAATGTGTCAAATAAAAATTTCAATTTTACACAATCAGACGTAAAACCACCTAATATTTTGATGTCAAATGCTTCCATTTTAAATTTCAAGAGCATCAGAGCTCGTTTTAAATATTAATTTAACCTTTCAATTTTGCTCAATCAGAGGAAAACCCACCTAATATTTTGATGTCAGATGCTTCTATTTTAAATTAGAAGCATCTGACATCAAAATATTAACTGAAAGTTTCAAATATTAATTTAAAGTTTTAGTTTTATAGAGTAAGAGGAAAACCTACCTAATACTTTAATGTCAAATGCTTAAATTTTAAATTTCACAAAGATTAGATCTCGTTTGAAATATTAATTTAAAGTTTCAATTTTGCTCAATCAGAGGAAAACCCGCCTAATATTTTGATGTCAAATGCTTCTATTTTAAATTTCATGGAGATCTAAGCTTGTTTGAAATATTAATTTCAAGTTTCAATTTTACACAATCAGTGGAAAACCCACCTAATATTTTGATATCAAATGCTTCCAATTTAAATTTCATGAAGATCAGAGCTCATTTGAAATATTAATTTAAAGTTTCAATTTTCTCAATCAGAGGAGAACCCACTTAATATTTTGATGTCAAATGCTTCCATTTTAAATTTCACGAAGATCGGAGCTCATTTGAAATATTAATTTAAATATTCAATTTTGCTCCCAGGTGTAAAACCTGTCACAAAAAAGTTTCAATTTTGCACAATTAGAGGTAAACCCACCTAATATTTTGATGTCAAATGCTTCCGTTTTAAATTTAATGAACATCAGAGCTCATTTGAAATACTAATTTAAACTTTTAATTTTGCTCAATCAGAGGAAAACCCACCTAATATTTTGATATCAAATGTTTCTATTTTAAATTGGAAGCATTTGACATCAAAATATTATTTTAAAGTTTCAAATATTAATTTAAAGTTTCAGTTTTACACAATCAGAGGAAAACCCATATAATATTTTAATGTCAAATGCTTCCATTTTAAATCTTACGAAGATCGGATCTCGTTTGAAATATTAATTTAAAATTTCAATTTCACTCAATCAGAGGAAAACCCATGTAATATTTTGATGTCAAATGCTTCAAATTTAAGTTTCATGGAGATCCGAGCTCATTTGAAATATTAATTTCAAGTTTCAATTTTATACGATCAGTGGAAAACCCACCTAATATTTTGATCTCAAATGCTTCCAATTGAAATTTCACAAAGATCAGAGCTCATTTGAAATATTAATTTAAACATTCAATTTTTCTCCCGGACGTAAAACATGTCAAAAAAAAGTTTCAATTTTGCGCAATTAGAGGTAAACCCACCTAATATTTTGATGTTCAATGCTTCCATTTTAAATTTCAAGAGCATTAAAGCTCATTTTAAATATTAATTTAAACTTTCAGTTTTGCTCAATCAGAGGAAAACCCACCTAATATTTTGATGTCAAATGCTTTTATTTTAAATTAGAAGCATCTGACATCAAAATATATACTTAAAGTTTCAAATATTAATTTACAGTTTCAGTTTTATAGAGTAAGAGGAAAACCCACCTAATACTTTAATTTCAAATGCTTCCATTTTAAATTTCACCAAGATCGGATCTCGTTTGAAATTGTGATTTAAAGTTTCAATTTTGCTCAATCAGAGGAAAACCCACCTAATATTTTAATGTTAAATGCTTCTATTTTAAATTTCATGGAGATCTGAGCTCGTTTGAAATATTAATTTCAAGTTTCAATTTTACACAATAAGTGGAAAACCCACCTAATATTTTGATGTCAAATGCTTCCAATTTAAATTTCAAGAAGATCGGAGCTCGTTTGAAATATTAATTTAAAGTTTCAATTTTCTCAATCAGAGGTAAACCCACCTAATATTTTGATGTCAAATGCTTCCATTTTAAATTTCACGAACATCGGAGCTCATTTGAAATACTAATTTAAACTTTTAATGTTGCTCAATTAGAGGAAAACCCACCTAATATTTTGATGTCAAATGCTTCTATTTTAAATTAGAAACATTTGACATAAAAATATTAATTTAAAGTTTCAAATATTAATTTAAAGTTCCAGTTTTACACAATCAGAGGAAAACCCACATAATATTTTAATTTTAAATGCTTCCATTTTAAATCTCACGAAGATCGGATCTCGTTTGAAATATTAATTTAAAGTTTCAATTTTGCTCAATCAAAGGAAAACCCACCTAATATTTTGACGTCAAATGATTCTATTTTAAATTTCATGGAGATCCCAGCTCATTTGAAATACTAATTTAAAGTTTCAATTTTACATAATCAGTGGAAAACCCACCTAATATTTTGATGTCAAATGCTTCCATTTTAAATTTCACGAAGATCACAGCTCAATTGAAATATTAATTTAAACATTCAATTTTGCTCCCATGTGTAAAATGTGTCACAAAAAAGTTTCAATTTTACACAATTAGAGGTAAACCCATCTAATATTTTGATGTCAAATGTTTCCATTTTAAATTTCACAAACATCGGAGCTCATTTGAAATAAAAATTTAAACTTTTAATTTTGCTAAATAAGAGGAAAACCCACCTAATATTTTGATGTCAAATGCTTCTATTTTGGATTGGAAGCCTTTAACATCAAAATATTAATTTAAAGTTTCAGTTTTACACAATTAGAGGAAAACCCACCTAATATTTTGATGTCAAATGCTTCTATTTTAAATTTCGTGGAGATCCGAGCTCATTTGAAATATTAATTTCATGTTTCAATTTTACACAATCAGTGGAAAACCCACCTAATATTTTGATAGCAAAAGCTTACAATTTAAATTTTTCAAAGATCGGAGCTCATTTGAAATATTAATTTAAAGTTTCAATTTTCTCAATCAGAGGAGAACCCACCTAATATTTTGATGTCAAATGCTTCCATTTTAAATTTCATGAAGATCGGAGCTCATTTGAAATATTAATTTAAACATTTAATTTTTCTCTCGGATGTAAAATGTGTCAAAAAAAGTTTCAATTTTGCACAATTAGAGGTAAACCCACCTAATATTTTGATGTCAAATGCTTCCATTTTAAATTTCAAGAGCATCAGAGCTCCTTTTAAATATTAATTTAAACTTTCAATTTTGATCAATCAGAGGAAAACCCACCTAATATTTTGATCTCAAATGCTTCTATTTTAAAGAAGAAGCATCTGACATCAAAATATTAACTTAAATCTTCAAATATTTATTTAAAGTTTCAGTTTTATAGAGTAAGAGGAAAACACACCTAATACTTTAATGTCAAATACTTCCATTTTAAACTTCACGAAGATTAGATTTCGTTTGAAATATTAATTTAAAATTTCAATTTTGCTCAATCACAGGAAAACCCACCTAATATTTTGATGTCAAATGCTTCTATTTTAAATTTCATGGAGATCAGAGCTCATTTGAAATATTAATTTCAAGTTTCAATTTTACACAATCAGTGAAAAACCCACCTAATATTTTGATATCAAATGCTTCCAATTTAAATTTCCTGAAGATCAGAGCTCTTTTGAAATATTAATTAAAAGTTTCAATTTTCTAAATCAGAAGAGAACCCAAATAATATTTTGATGTCAAATGCTTCCATTTTAAATTTCACGAAGATCAGAGCTCATTTCAAATATTAATTTAAACATCCAATTTTGCTCCTGGGTGTAAAATTTGTCACAAAAAGTTTCAATTTTGCACAATTAGAGGTAAACCCACCTAATATTTTGATATCAAATGCTTCCATTTTAAATTTCACAAACATCGGAGCTCATTTGAAATACTAATTTAAACTTTTGATTTTGCTTAATTATAGGAAAACCCACCTAATATTTTGATGTCAAATGCTTCTATTTTAAATTTCATGGAGATCAGAGCTCATTTGAAATATCAATTTCAAGTTTCAATTTTCTCAATTTGAGGAGAACCCACCTAATATTTTGATGTCAAATGCTTCCAATTTAAATTTCATGAAGATCGGATCTTGTTTGAAATATTAATTTAAAGTTTCAATTTTCTCAATGAGAGGAGAACCCAGCTAATATTTTGATGTCAAATGCTTCCATTTTAAGTTTCACAAAGATCGGAGCTCATTTGAAAAATTAATTTAAACATTCAATTTTTCTCCCGGACGTAAAACATGTCAAAAAAAAGTTTCAATTTTGCACAATCAGAGGTAAACCCACCTCATATTTTGATGTCAAATGCTTCCATTTTAAATTTCAAGAGCATTAGAGCTCGTTTAAAATATTAATTTAAAATTTCAATTTTGCTCAATCAAAGGAAAACCCGTCTAATATTTTGATGTGAAATGCTTCTATTTTAAATTAGAAGCATCTGACATCAAAATATTAACTTAAAGTTTCAAATATTAATTTAAATTTCTAGTTATATAGAGTAAGAGGAAAACCCACCAAATACTTTAATGTCAAATGCTTCCATTTTAAATTTTACAAAGATCGGATCTCGTTTAAAATATTAATTTAAAGTTTCAAGTTTCTCAATCACAGGAGAACCCATCTAATATTTTGATGTCAAATGCTTCCAATTTAAATTTCATGAAGATCGCATCTCATTTTTAATATTAATTTAAAGTTTCAATTTTCTCAATAAGAGGAGAAACCACCTAATATTTTGATGTCAAATGTTTCCATTTTAAATTTCACAAAGATTGGAGCTGTTTGAAATATTAATTTAAACATTCTATTTTTCTCCCGATGGTAAAATGTGTCAAAAAAAAGTTTCAATTTTACACAATCAGACGTAAACCCACCTAATATTTTTATGTCAAATGCTTCCATTTTAAATTTCAAGAGCATTAGAGCTCATTTTAAATATTAATTTAACCTCTCAATTTTGCTCAATCAGAGGAAAACCCACCTAATATTTTGACGTCAAATGCTTATATTTAAAATTAGAAGCATCTGACATGAAAATACTAACTAAAAGTTTCAAATATTAATAAAGTTTCAGTTCTACAGAGTAAGAGGAAAACCCACCTAATACTTTAATGTCAAATGCTTAAATTTTAAATTTCATGAAGATCAGATCTCATTTGAAATATTTATTTAAAGTTTCAATTTTTCTCAATCAGAGGAAAACCCACCTAATATTTTGATGTCAAATGCTTCTATTTTAAATTTCATGGAGATCTGAGCTTGTTTGAAATATTAATTTCAAGTTTCAATTTTACACAATCAGTGGAAAACCCTCCTAATATTTTGATGTCAAATGCTTCCAATTTAAATTTCATGAACATCGGAGCTCATTTGAAATATTAATTTAAAGTTTCAATTTTCTCAATCAGAGGAGAGCTTACTTAATATTTTGATGTCAAATGCTTCCATTTTAAATTTCACGAAGATCAGAGCTCATTTGAAATATTAATTTAAACATTCAATTTTGCTCCCGCGTGTAAAACCTGTCACAAAAAAGTTTCAATTTTCCACGATTAGAGGTAAACCCACCTAATATTTTGATTTCAAATGCTTCCCTTTTAAATTTCATGAACATCACAGCTCATTTGAAATACTAATTTAAACTGTTAATTTTGCTCAATCAGAGAAAAACCCACCTAATATTTTGATGTCAAATGGTTCTGATTTAAATTTCATGGAGATCCGAGCTCATTTGAAATATTAATTTCAAGTTTCAATTTTACACAATCAGTGGAAAACCCACCTAATATTTTGATCTCAAATGCTTCCAATTTAAATTTCACAAAGATCGGAGCTCATTTGAAATATTAACTTAAAGTTTCAATTTTCTCAATCAGAGGAGAACCCACCTAATATTTTGATGTCAAATTCTTCCATTTTAAATTTCACAAAGATTAGAGCTCATTTGAAATATTAATTTAAACATTCAATTTTTCTCCCGGACGTAAAACGTGTCAAAAAAAGTTTCAATTTTGCGCAATTAGAGGTAAACCAACCTAATATTTTGATGTCAAATGCTTCCATTTTAAATTTTAAGAGCATTAAAGCTTGTTTTAAATATTAATTTAAACTTTCAATTTTGCTCAATCAGAGGAAAACCCACCTAATATTTTGATGTCAAATGCTTTTATTTTAAATTAGAAGCATCTGACATGAAAATATTACCTTAAAGTTTCAAATATTAATTTAAAGTTTCAGTTTTATAGAGTAAGAGGAAAACCCACCTAATACTTTAATGTCAAATGCTTCGATTTTAAATTTCACGAAGATCGGATCTCGTTTGAAATATTAATTTAAAGTTTCAATTTTGCTCAATCAGAGGAAAAATCACCTAATATTTGGATGTTAAATGCTTCTATTTTAAATTTCATGGACATCTGAGCTCGTTTGAAATATTAATTTCAAGTTTCAATTTAACACAATAAGTGGAAAACCCACCTAATATTTTGATGTCAAATACTTCCAATTTAAATTTCAAGAAGATCGGAGCTCATTTGAAATATTAATTTAAAGTTTCAATTTTCTCAATCAAAGCAAAACCCACCTCACATTTTGATGTCAAATGCTTCCATTTTAAATTTCATGAAGATCGGAGCTCATTTGAAATATTAATTTAAACATTCAATTTTTCTCCCGGGTTTAAATTGTGTCACAAAAAGTTTCACTTTTGCATAATCAGAGGTAAACCCACCTAATATTTTGATGTCAAATGCTTCTATTTTTAAATTCATGAACATCGGAGCTCATTTGAAATACTAATTTAAAATTTTAATTTTGCTTAATCAGAGGAAAACCCACCTAATATTTTGATGTCAAATGTTTCTATTTAAAATTGGAAGCATTTGACATCAAAATATTAATTGAAAGTTTCAAATATTAATTTAAAGATTCAATTTTACACAATCAGAGGAAAACCCACATAATATTTTAATGTCAAGTGCTTCCATTTTAAATCTCACGAAGATCGGATCTCGTTTGAAATATTAATTTAAAGTTTCAATTTTGCTCAATCAGAGGAAACACCACCTAATATTTTGATGTCAAATGCTTCTATTTTAATTTTCATGGAGATCCGAGCTCATTTGAAATGTGAGACCTACACTAGACTGTTATAGTTTACCATTTTGTTCTCATACTTTCAGTATTTTATGCTTTGGCATACTTTGACTATCAGCGAGACTTTTCATACTTTTGAGGATCGGTGGAATCCTGTGTTATATATTCAGCACCTGATTTTGTAATCAGGGTACTATTGAGATGTTTATGTTCTGATTTAGTTTCAGCTTATGTTGATGTTTTATATGGATCTAAATGTATAAATGTAATATGATGAAAATGATTTAGGAAATTGATGCTAGGATATTTCAGTTCTAAATGCAATGTGGTTTATATGCTTACATATATTATTGAAGTTATGTTATGTTTCATATCATGTTGTGTTGGATCTACTGATGTGTGCATTGAGTGTGCAGGAAGAGTTGACCATGGATCTAAATCGGGGACCCGATTCTGGAACCTATGTATATACCTGTGCTTACCAAGGTCCTGTCTATATAAAGAGACATGGACCTTGTTGTTATGTTTTTATTTCGTTAACATGGTTTGCATGTATGTTATTAAATTAGTAAATGTTCATGTTATTAAGCCATGTCTAATGTTTTAATTTAATGTGCCAAATTTGGCAAGTGTTCTAATTTAATTATGGACATGGCTAGTAAAAGGGAAACCAAGGTAAGTCAAGGGTTAACTAAGGTCATCTTTGAGTAGTACCCATGCTTACCCTAGGGTTAAAAGTTTCTAGAATTTCTTTGACTTAGAATTTCGTAGGTTAACTTCAGGGTAAGTTTTAGAGGGTCTTTTGGACTCCTAGGGGGTAACCGGGGTCAGTTTTAGTCACCCAACTTGGTACCCTATGGGT
>MU228078.1:6750117-6763457 GCA_018584345.1 Thuja plicata
GCATTGGTTTCAGTTGATTGGCCAGATTATTTTAGGCTACTTTCATGAGAGCTACTATTCTTTCAGTTGATGGTGACTATTGTTTATGATGTTATGGTTATTATCAGGATGTGATGATTTATGTTTTAATTATATTGTACTTACCCTATACTTGCATGTGTATGGTTAACATGTTTATGTATATGTTTGCATGTTGTTATGGTAGAGGACAGAGACTTAGTTACTTGCTTCAGCAAGATCCACACATTCGACCGATCCCTATCATTGACTGCAATATTATATTGTGTATGTACATGCATGTTCTTTGGTGACAGGATTGCAGGTACAGGGCATCGTCTTCCCTGAATTGGCAGGAGTGAGCGTGCCAATAAATATTCATCTCAATGATAAAGAGGGAAGGTAACATACAGATCCAAAACTCTAACCTAAGCCTAATCATCCTAATTTTGGATGAGTTTTAGTACGACTACCTTATCCGGATTTGTCTAGGTTGACAGAATTTGAATACCCTCTCTCTTGAGTTTGTGTGTGTTTTTGCTTGATTATGCTTTCAGTTGTTTTTGGAGTTTTGAGTGATTTTCCATGTTTAATGAATTAATGGATTATAGTTGAATTAATGATTTAATTATATCCTAAGTTTATTTTAAATAATTAATTAAATTGAGATATTTGAATATTTTGATTTAATTAAATATATAATTGAAAACTATATTATATGAGCTTATATGATTAATTAAATAATTAAATATTTGGTTGCATGCATTATTGTGACATAAATATTTAATTTATTTAATTAAATATTTTATTAATTACATGTGCATAATTGTGTTGAAAAAGTATTTCAAATTCAAAAAGATCTTAACTTGTAATTAGGAATCTAGTTTGAGTTGTGGCAATGAAGCACATATTATTTAATTAAATTGGATTTACTTTCAATTTTCAAGTTGAGTTAAATTACGGATTGACTTGGGAGTTGTCATTCCCCTTTGCATATTTTGGGGAATTTGGATCTCTTTAGGGGGAATTGGTCATTCATTCTCTCACAACAGGTTTTTGAGAATTGGAGAGCTCTTGGTGATTTGGGGATTTTTGAAGAATTGTGGATTGCTGTGGATCTTGGTTGCTTCAAGGTTTTAGGTTTTCTATTACTTGTGTGTATGTGTGTTCGGATCTACATTGTGCCAAATTTGTGGTTGAATTAGGCTTGAGGGTTTCAGATGTACTTTCATTCTCCAAACTACATTCCTCTGTTTCTTGCATTGGATTAAAGGTAGGCTTCATTGACCTTGCATGGATTTAATTTTGTAGATCAGAGGTTTTCTATGATTTTTATAATGTCTGTTCTTAAATTTGGTTTTTAGATGGATTATAGATATTTTCTATATTTTTGGGTGTTTCTAGAAACCCTAGATCTCTATTTCTTTCATTCTCTATAATCTTAGCATTGTAGGGTTATGCTGTCAAAATTTTAGGAAGGAATTCCCTCTAGTTCTCCTATAAAATGAAAAATTAAACCCTTGATATAATTGGTACTATAGAAGAAATCAAATTTATAGCCAAATGATGTTTCATTATTTTTCGAGGTTTTTTGAGGAGCTTGGATCTATGGTTTTCATAATTATATATTCTCTATTATAATACAGACATGGTGTCAAAATTTCGTACTTAGATCTCTTACAAAACTCCTATAAATTGAAAATTAAATATGCCTATAGTCTTGACTATAGAAGAAAAAAAAAATATTAATCTCCATGTATTTCTCTTCAAAAATTAAATCATTAGAAAAACACTCCCTCTCTGTTTTAATACAGACTGGTGTAAAAATGAAATTATTTACCTAGAAAAAAATAAAAGCAGCAAAAGACAAAAAAAAAAAAAACACTCCTTGTATTTATTTTCGTTTTCAGAATATCAAAAGAATAAAAAAAATAAATCAAAAAAAAAAATTGGGCATACTTTTGGATGTTTTTAATTTATNAAAAAAAAAAAAAAAAAAAAAACACTCCTTGTATTTATTTTCGTTTTCAGAATATCAAAAGAATAAAAAAAATAAATCAAAAAAAAAAATTGGGCATACTTTTGGATGTTTTTAATTTATTTAAAAATAAAAATAAAAATAAAATTTATTGCATGGGGAGGTGGGACCCCATCCCCACCACCCCAGTGGCTGGCGCCACCCCCGAGCGGGGAGTGGGCTGTCACACCACCCGCCATAAGGCAGGTGGGGGACAGTACCCACTTTCCCCACCGGGTGGGTCGGCGCATATAGCGCGTGCAGCCGCATGACTCCTGTGACCCGCGCCATAGGCGCTAGGGGAGGAGCCGCGTGGGCCCCCCTTTCAATTTTATTTTTTTTATTATAATTTATTTTATTAAATGTTTATTAAAGTTTTAAAGTAACTTAAAATTAGTTAATAAATTTTATTTTAATTTAATTAATTTGTAATTAGTTATATAGTTTTGTAATACAGTTTTATATCATGATTATTATATAATATATATTTTTTTTTTTTCAGTTAATGTATATAGTTAATTAAGTTATTTTCTTTTTTTACTTAAATATATATATAACTTGTATGATAGTGAAGGTTATCAATATTTAATTTGGTGATGATATTTATTAAATAGGGAATTTAAATTATTGCTTATTTAAAGTATTAAGTGTTAATTTTAATCAATGTATGATTATTGATTGAATTTAAAGGATGGTGGGTTTTAATTGATTCTGGAGTAAGTAATATGCCTAGTTGTCTTGACTGCAAATGTATATCCACTTATGTTCATTTTTTAGTCTTTTAGGACATTTTCATTTCTATGCATCCTATGGATCTCTTGTGTTTGTATATGTGGTTATCTGGGGCATTAGATGACCTAGGATGTATACAGAGGCTGGGGGGAAGTGTTTATCTTTTTTGTTACTTCATGGTGTGTGTGTTGTCAGATATTACCCTAAAATGACCATGATGACCCTTTCGATTATGTATCTATGTGTGTACCTATATATGACCGTTCCTGATTGTGTAGGATACTGGATTTGGGGTACACTAGGATTGTGACCTATAATAGATCTGTTAGGATCTTTGAGCCTAGGGTAGGTTATCTAGATGCGTATTAGGAGGTGGCTTGCAATAAGTTCTGTGTCTGTAAGAGACTACTAGGTGGCTTATTATGGAGTTTCTTTAATAAGTGATAACTAAAGACATATTAGAATATAAAATGGATTAATAAGATGTATCCTCACCCATGCTTGAGTGCTAGTATAGGCTAAGATGGTTTGGAGAAAATGTTAGTTGCCCTGCGAGGTATCTGACATAGTTAGTGGGCCTTGTCAATATGAGAAGACATTAGCTCTGTGTATGGTCACTTGGGTGCCAAAATCCATTGTGATTATCTGGGCTGAATGTAAGGGTAGACCTACAAGATGACACCTTCCTTTACACATGCTAGATTTCCTACGTTATTAGTTGCCTGTGGATTAGTGATTCTTACCTTTTATGATGATTAGTACACCAGATTAGAGAGCTACCAGGATCCCTTGCTTAGTGGTTATTCCTTGTTGGTTTTGGATATCTGATTGGGATCTATTGTTATCTCCTCAGCACGGTGGGGTGGACCTTTGTGGTTCCACATAGACGGGTGGTAGTGATTCTTTATCCATTGAGATTCAACGTCTTTGTACCAGGTGCTTGATGGTTCTTTGTGGCTGAGCTCTTGATGTGCCTTCATCATTATTTATGTATTTGATTAATGTAATCTTGTATTATAGTATCGCATGTGATACCTAATCTAGAAATTGTAATAGTAAGTAGATTAGAGTGATTACCACAAACCCTACGACATGTGTAGTGGATGTGAGTTTATGGTAGTTTCATGGTTATCCATGAGGATTGTAATCATGGTTATGTAAGTTTTATTTTATATGATTAATCAGATGGAATCTTTTTTATAATGTTAGTTGTGTTTTTCTTTAAGTAATTCAACATCATGGGACCCTTTAGTCATGTAATCTATGTGAGTGTAATACATGCGTATAAATGGTAATTGCTTCCGCATGATTGTATGTTTCTTTATGTTAACTTTAAAAAAAAATTATTAAGCACACATAGTGACATGTTTAGGTTAATCTCTCTTGGGTTCCCTGGCAGGGCGTTACAGGAAAACCCACCTAATATTTTGATGTCAAATGCTTCTATTTTAAATTAGAAGCATCTGACATCAAAATATTAACTTAAAGTTTCAAATATTAATTTAAAGTTTTAGTTTTATAGAGTAAGAGGAAAACCCACCTAATACTTTAATGTCAAATGCTTCAATTTTAAATTTCCTGAAGATAGGATCTCGTTTGAAATATTAATTTAATGTTTCAATTTTGCTCAATCAGAGGAAAACTCACCTAATATTTTGATGTCAAATGCTTCTATTTTAAATTTCATGGAGATCCGAGCTCAATTGAAATATTAATTTCAAGTTTCAATTTTACACAATCAACGGTAAACCCACCTAATATTTTGATGTCCAATGCTTCCAATTTAAATTTCACAAAGATCAGAGCTCATTTGAAATATTAATTTAAAGTTTCAATTTTCTTAATCAGAGGAGAACCCACCTAATATTTTGATGGAAAATTCTTCCATTTTAAATTTCATGAAGATTGGAGCTCATTTGAAATATTAATTAAAACATTCAATTTTGCTCCCGGGTGTAAAACATGTCACAAAAAAGTTTCAATTTTGCACAATCAGAGGTAAACCCACCTAATATTTTGATGTCAAATGCTTCCATTTTAAATTTCATCAACATCAAAGCTTATTTGAAATACTAATTTAAACTTTTAATTTTGCTCAATTAGAGGAAAACCCACCTAATATTTTTATGTCAAATGCTTCCATTTTAAATTGGAAGCATTTGACATCAAAATATTAATTTAAAGTTTCAAATATTAATTTAAATTTTTAGTTTTACACAATCAGAGGAAAAACCATATAATATTTTAATGTAAAATGCTTCCATTTTAAATCTCACAAAGATCGAATCTCGTTTGAAATAATAATTTAGAGTTTCAATATTGCTCAATCAAAGGAAGATCCACCTAATATTTTGATGTCAAATGCTTCTATTTTAAATTTCATGGATATTAAATCTCATTTGAAATTTTAATTTCAAGTTTCAATTTTACACAATCGGTGGAAAACCCACCTAATATTTTGATGTCAAATGCTTCCAATTTAAATTTCATAAAGATCAGAGCTCGTTTGAAATATTAATTTAAACTTTCAATTTTATCAATCAGAGGAGAACCCACCTAATATTTTGATGTCAAATGATTCCATTTTAAATTTCACGAAGATTGGAGCTCATTTGAAATATTAATTTAAACATTCAATTTTTCTCCCGGACGTAAAAAGTGTGAAAAAAAGTTTCAATTTTGTACAATCAGAGGTAAACCAAACTAATATTTTGATGTCAAATGCTTCCATTTTAAATTTTAAGAGAATCAGAGCTCGTTTTAAATATTAATTTAAACTTTCAATTTTGCTCAATCAGAGGAAAACCCACCTAATATTTTGATGTCAAATGCTTCTATTTTAAATTAGAAGCATGTGACATCAGAATATTAACTTAAATTTTTAAATATTAATTTAGAGTTTCAATTTTATAGAGTAAGAGGAAAACCCACCTAATACTTTAATGTCAAAAGCTTCCATTTTAAATTTCACGAACATCGGATCTTCTTTGAAATATTAATTTAAAATTTCAGTTTTGCTCAATCAGAGGAAAACCCACCTAATATTTTGATGTCAAATGCTTCTATTTTGAATTGTATGGAGATTTGACCTCATTTGAAATATTAATTTCAAGTTTCAATTTTACACAATCGGTGGAAAACCCACCTAATATTTTGATGTCAAATCCTTCCAATTTAGATTTCATGAAGATGAGAGCTCGTTTGAAATATTAATTTAAAGTTTCAATTTTCTCATTTAGAGGAGAACCCACCTAATATTTTGATGTCAAATGCTTCCACTTTAAATTTCATGAAGATTGGAGCTCATTTGAAATATTAGTTTAAACATTCAATTTTGCTCCCGTGTGTAAAACGTGTCACAAAAAAGTTTCAATTTTGCACAAACAGAGGTAAACCCACCTGATATTTTGGTGTCAAATGCTTCCATTTTAAATTTCACAAACATCGGAGCTCATTTGAAATACTAATTTAAACTTTTAATTTTGCTCAATCAAAGGAAAAACCAACATCAGAGGAAAACCAACATACTATTTTAATGTCAAATGCTTGCATTTTAAATCTCACGAAGATCGAATCTTGTTTGAAATATTAATTTAAACTTTCAATTTTGCTCAATCAGAGGAAAACCCACCTAATATTTTGATGTCAAATGCTTCTATTTTAAATTAGAAGCATCTAACATCAGAATATTAACTTAAAGTTTCAAATATTAATTTAAAGTTTTAATTTTATAGAGTAAGAGCAAAACCCACCTAATACTTTAATGTCAAATGCTTCCATTTTTAATTTCACGAAGATCAGATCTCGTTTGAAATATTAATTTAAAGTTTCAATTTTGCTCTATTAGAGGAAAACCCACCTAATATATTGATGTCAAATGCTTATATTTTAAATTTCATGGAGATCCGAGCTCGTTTGAAATATTAATTTCAAGTTTCAATTTTACAAAATCAGTGGAAAACCCACCTAATATTTTGATGTCAAATGCTTTCAATTTAAATTTTACGAAGATTGAAGCTCGTTTAAAATATTAATTTAAAGTTTCAATTTTCTCAATCAGAGGAGAAAACGCCTAATATTTTGATGTCAAATGCTTCTATTTTAAATTTCACAAAGATCGAAGCTCATTTGAAATATTAATTTAAACATTCAATTTTGCTCTCGGGTGTAAAACGTGTGACAAAAAAGTTTCAATTTTGCACAATCAGAGGTAAACGCACCTAATATTTTGATGTCAAATGCTTCCATTTTAAATTTCACAAACATCAGAGCTGATTTGAAATGCTAATTTAAACTTTTAATTTTGCTCAATCAGAGGAAAACCCACCTGATATTTTGATGTCAAATGCTTCTATTTTAAATTGGAAGCATTTGACATCAAAATATTAATTTCAAGTTTCAAATATTAATTTAAAGTTTCAATTTTACACAATCAGAGGAAAACCCACATAATATTTTAATGTCAAATGCTTCCATTTTAAATCTCACGAAGATCGGATCTCATTTCAAATATTAATTTAAAGTTTCAATTTTGCTCAATCAGAGGAAAACCCACCTAATATTTTGATGTGAAATGCCTCTATTTTAAATTTCATGCAGATCTGAGCTCATTTCAAATATAAATTTCAAGTTTCAATTTTACACAATCAGAGGTAAACCCACCTAATATTTTGATGTAAAATGCTTTCATTTTAAATTTCAAGAGCATCAGAGCTTATTTTAAATATTATTTTAAACTTTGAAATTTCCTAAATCAAAGGAAAACCCACCTAATATTTTGATGTCAAATGCTTCTATTTTAAGTAAGAAGCATCTGAGATCAAAATATTAACTTAAAGTTTCAAATATCGGATCGTATCTCGTTTGAAATATTAATTTAAAGTTTCAATTTTGCTCAATCAGAGGAAAACTACCCTAATATTTTGATGTCAAATGCTTCTATTTTAAATTTCATTGAGATCAAAGCTCGTTTGAAATATTAATTTCAAGTTTCAATTTTACACAATCAATGGAAAACCCACATAATATTTTGATGTTAAATCCTTCCAATTTAAATTTTATGAAGATCAGAGCTCGTTTGAAATATTAATTTAAAGTTTTAATTTTCTAAATCAAAGGAGAACCCACCTAATATTTTTAAGTCAAATGCTTCCATTTTAAATTTCATGAAGATTGGAGCTCATTTGAAATATTAATTTAAACATTCAATTTAACTCCCGGGTGTAAAACGTGTCACAAAAAAGTTTCAATTTTGCACAATAAAAGGTAAACCCACCTAATATTTTGATGTCAAATGCTTCCATTTTAAATTTCACAAACATCAAAGCTCATTTGAAATACTAATTTAAACTTTTAATTTTACTCAATCAAAGGAAAACCCACCTAATATTTTGATGTCAAATGCTTCTATTTTAAATTGGAAGCATTTGACATCAAAATATTAATTTAAAGTTTAAAATATTAATTTAAAGTTTTAGTTTTACACAATCAAAGGAAAACCAACATAATATTTTAATGTCAAATGCTTCCATTTTAAATCTCACAAAGATCGGATCTCATTTGAAATATTAATTTAAAGTTTCAATTTTGCTCAATCAGAGGAAAACCCACCTAATATTTTGATGTCAAATGCTTCTATTTTAAATTTCATGGAGATTCTAGTTCATTTGAAATATTAATTTCAAGTTTCAATTTCACACAATCAGTGGAAACCCACCTAATATTTTGATGTCAAATGCTTCCAATTTAAATTTAACAAAGATCAGAGCTAGTTTGAAATATTAATTTAAAGTATCAATTTTCTCAATCAGAGGAGAACCCACCTAATATTTTGATGTCAAATGCTTCCATTTTAAATTTTACAAAGATCGGAGCTCATTTTAAATATTAATTTAAACATTCAATTTTTCTCCTGGACGTAAAATATGTCAAAAAAAAGTTTCAATTTTGCAAAATCAGAGGTAAACCCACCTAATATTTTGATGTCAAATGCTTCCATTTTAAATTACAAGAGCATTAGAGCTCATTTTAAATATTAATTTCAAATTTCAAATTTGCTCAATCAGTGGAAAACACACCTAATATTTTGATGTCAAATGATTCTATTTTAAATTAGAAGCATCTGACATCAAAATATTAACTTAAAGTTTCAAATATTAATTTAAAGTTTTAGTTTTATAGAATAAGAGGAAAACCCACCTAATACTTTAATGTCAAATCCTTCCATTTTAAATTTCACGAAGATCGAATCTCGTTTGAAATATTAACTTAAAGTTTTAATTTTGCTCAATTAGAGGAAAACCCACGTAATATTTTGATGTCAAATGCTTCTATTTTAAATTGCATGGACATCTGAGCTTGTTTGAAATATTAATTTTAGGTTTCAATTTTACACAATCAATGGAAAACCCACCTAATTTTTTGATGCTAAATGCTTCCAATTTAAATTTCACAAAGATCGGAGCTTGTTTGAAATATTAATTTAAAGTTTTAATTTTCTCAATTAGAGGAGAACCCACCTAATATTTTGATTTCAAACACTTCCATTTTAAATTTCACGAAGATCGGAGCTCATTTGAAATATTAATTTAAATATACAATTTTGCTCCGGGGTGTAAAACTTGTCAAAAAAAGTTTCAATTTTGCACAATCAGAGGTAAACACACCTAATATTTTGATGTCAAATGCTTCCATTTTAAATTTCATGAACATCGGAGCTCATTTGAAATACTAATTTAAACTTTTCATTTTGCTCAATCAGAGGAAACCCACCTAATATTTTTATATCAAATGCTTCTATTTTAAATTGCAAGCATTTGACATCAAAATATTAATTTAAACTTTCAAGTTTGCTCAATCAAAGGAAAACCCACCTAATATTTTGATGTCAAATGCTTCTATTTTAAATTAGAGGCATCTGACATCAAAATATTAACTTAAAATTTCAAATATTAATTTAAAGTTTCAGTTTTATAGAGTAAGAGAAAAATACACCTAATACTTTAATGTTAAATGCTTCCATTTTAAATTTCACGAAGATATGATCTCGTTTGGAATATTAATTTAAAGTTTCACTTTTGCTCAATCAGAGGAAAACCCACCTTATATTTTGATGTCAAATGCTTGTATTTTAAATTTCATGGAGATCCAAGCTCATTTGAAACGTTAATTTCAAGTTTCAATTTTACACAATCAGTGGAAAACCCACCTAATATTTTGATGTCAAATGCTTTGAATTTAAATTTCATGAAGATTGGAGCTCGTTTGAAATATTAATATAAAGTTTCAATTTTCTCAATTAGAGGATAACCCACCTAAAATTTTGATGTCAAATTCTTCCATTTTAAATTTCATGAAGATCATAGCTCATTTGAAATATTAACTTAAACATTCAATTTTACTCCCGGGTGTAAAACGTGTCACAAAAAAGTTTCAATTTTTGCACAATCAGAGGTAAACCCACCTAATATTTTCATGTCAAATGATTTGATTTTAAATTTCACTAACATCAAAGCTCATTTGAAATACTAATTTAAATTTTTAATTTTTCTCAATCAGAGGAAAAACCACCTAATATTTTGATGTCAAATGTTTCTATTTTAAATTGGAAGCATTTGACATCAAAATATTAATTTAAAGTTTCAAATATAAATTTAAAGTTTCAGTTTTACATAATCAGAGGAAAACTCACATAATATTTTAATGTCAAATGCTTCCATTTTAATCTCACGAATATCGGATCTCATTTGAAATATTAATTAAAAGTTTCAATTTTTCTCAATCAGAGGAAAAACCACCTAATATTTTGATGTCAAATGCTTCTATTTTAAATTTCATGGAGATCTGAGCTCATTTAAAATATTAATTTCAAGTTTCAAATATAAATTTAAAGTTTCAGTTTTACACAATCAGAGGAAAACCCACATAATATTTTACTGTCAAATGCTTCCATTTTAATCTCACGAAGATCGGATCTCATTTGAAATATTAATTTAAAGTTTCAATTTTGATCAATCAGAGGAAAACCCACCTAATATTTTTATGTCAAATGCTTCCATTTTAAATTTCAAAAAGAACAGAGCTCATTTGAAATATTAATTTAAACATTCAATTTTTCTCCCGGACGTAAAATGTGTCAAAAAAAAGTTTCAATTTTGCACGATCAAAGGTAAACCCACCTAATATTTTGATGTCAAATGCTTCCATTTCAAATTTCAAGAGCATCAGAACTCGTTTTAAATATTAATTTAAACTTTCAATTTTGCTCAATCAGAGGAAATCCCACCGAACATTTTTCATGTCAAATGTTTCTATTTCAAATTACAAGCATCTGACATCAAAATATTAACTTAAAGTTTCAAATATTAATTTAAAGTTTTAATTTTATAGAGTAAGAGGAAAACTCACCTAATACTTTAATGACAAATGCTTCCATTTTAAAGTTTGCAAAGATCAGATCTTGTTTGAAATATTAATTTAAAGTTTCAATTTTGCTCAATCAGAGGAAAACCCACCTAATATTTTGATCTCAAATGCTTCTATTTTAAGTTTCACAGAGATCTGAGCTCGTTTGAAATGTTAATTTCAAGTTTCAATTTTACACAATCAGTGGAAAACCCACCTAATATTTTGACGTCAAATGCTTTAAATTTAAATTTCACGAAGATCAGAGCTCGTTTGAAATATTAATTTAAAGTTTCAATTTTCAATTTTCTCAATCAAAGGAGAACCCACCTAAAATTTTGATGTCAAATGCTTCCATTTTAAATTTCACTAAGATTGAAGCTCATTTGAAATATTAATTTAAACATTCAATTTTACTCCCGGGTGTAAAACGTTTCACAAAAAAGTTTCAATTGTGCACAATCAAAGGTAAACCCACGTAGTATTCTGATGTCAAATGCTTCCATTTTAAATTTCACTAACACCAAAGCTCATTTGAAATACTAATTTAAAGTTTTAATTTTTCTCAATCAGAGGAAAACCCACCTAATATTTTGATATCAAATGTTTCTATTTTAAATTGGATGCATTTGACATCAAAATATTAACTTAAAGTTTCAAATATTAATTTAAAGTTTCAGTTTTACACAATCAGAGGAAAACCCACATAATATTTTAATGTCAAATTCTTCCATTTTAAATCTCACGAAGATCGGATCTCATTTGAAATATTAATTTAAATTTTCAATTTTGCTCAATCAGAGGAAAACCCACCTTATATTTTGATGTCAAATGCTTCTATTTTAAATTTCATAGAGATATGAGCTCATTTGAAATATTAATTTCAAGTTTCAATTTTACACAATCAGTGGAAATCCCACTTAATATTTTGATGTCAAATGCTTCCAATTTAAATTTCACAAAGATTGGAGCTTGTTTGAAATAATAATTTAACGTTTCAATTTTCTCAATCAGAGAAGAACATGCCTAATATTTTGATGTCAAATGCTTCCATTTTAAATTTCATGAAGATCGGAGCTCATTTGAAATATTAATTTAAACATTCAATTTTTCTCCCGGACGTAAAACGTGTCACAAAAAAGTTTGAATTTTGCACAATCAGAGGTAAACCCACCTAATATTTTGATGTTAAATGCTTCCATTTTAAATTTCATGAACATCGGAGCTTATTTGAAATACTAATTTAAACTTCTAATTTTTCTCAATCAGAGGAAAATCGACCTAATATTTTGATGTCAATTGTTTCTATTTTAAATTGGAAGCATTTGACATCAAAATATTAATTTAAAGTTTCAGTTTTACACAATCAGAGGAAAACCCACATAATATTTTAATGTCAAATGCTTCCATGTTAAATCTCACGAAGATCGGATCTCATTTGAAATATTAATTTAAAGTTTCAATTTTCCTCAATCAAAGGAAAACCCAACTAATATTTTGATGTCAAATGCTTTTATTTTAAATTTCATGGAGATCCAATCTCATTTGAAATATTAATTTCAAGTTTCAAATTTACATAATCAGTGGAAAACCCACCTAATATTTTGATGTCAAATGCTTCCAATTTAAATTTCACAAAGATCGGAGCTCCTTTGAAATATTAATTTAAAGTTTCAATTTTCTCAATCAGAGGAGAACCCACCTAATATTTTGATGTTAAATGCTTCCATTTTAAATTTCACAAAGATCGGAGCTCATTTGAAATATTAATTTAAACATTCAATTTTTCTCCTAGACGTAAAACGTGTCAAAAAAAGTTTCAATTTTGCACAATCAGAGGTAAACCCACCTAATATTTTGATGTCAAATGCTTCCATTTTAAATTTTAAAAACATCAGAGCTCATTTTAAATATTAATTTAAACTTTCAATTTTGCTCAATCAGAGGAAAACCCACCTAATATTTTGATGTCAAATGCTTCCATTTTAAATTAGAACCATATTACATCAAAATATTAATGTAAAGTTTTAGTTTTATAGAGTAAGAGGAAAACCCACCTAATACTTTAATGTCAAATGCTTCCATTTTAAATTTCACGAAGATCGGATCTCATTTGAAATATTAATTTAAAGTTTCAATTTTTCTCAATCAGAGGAAAACCCACCTAATATTTTGATGTCAAATGCTTCTA
>MU228078.1:6801369-6814054 GCA_018584345.1 Thuja plicata
TATTTTAAATTTCATGGAGATCCGAGCTCATTTGAAATATTAATTTCAAGTTTCAATTTTACACAATCAGTGGAAAACTCACCTAATATTTTGATGTCAAATGCTTCCAATTTAAATTTCACAAAGATCGGAGCTCATTTAAAATATTAATTTAAAGTTTTAATTTTCCCAATCAGAGGAGAACCCACCTAATATTTTGATGTCAAATACTTCCATTTTAAATTTCATGAAGATTGGAACTCATTTGAAATATTAATTTAAACATTCAATTTTTCGCCCAACATAAAACATATCAAAAAGAAGTTTCAATTTTGCACAATCAAAGGAAAACCCACCTAATATTTTGATGTCAAATGCTTCTATTTTAAATTTAATGGAGATTTGAGCTTGTTTGAAATATTAATTTCAAGTTTCAATTTTACACAATCAGTGGAAAACCCACCTAATATTTTGATTTCAAATGCTTCTATTTTAAATTAGAAGCATCTAACATCAAAATATTCACTTAAAGTTTCAGTTTTATAGAGTAAGAGGAAAACCCACCTAATACTTTAATGTCAAATGCTTCTATTTTAAATTTCACGAAGATCAGATCTCGTTTGAAATATTAATTTAAAGTTTCAATTTTGCTCAATCAGAGGAAAACCCACCTAATATTTTGATGTCAAATGCTTCTATTTTAAATTTCATGGAGATCTGAGCTCATTTGAAATATTAATTTCAATTTTCAATTTTACACAATCAGTGGAAAACACACCTAATATTTTGATGTCAAATGCTTCCAATTTAAATTGCATGAAGATAGGAGCTAATTTGAAATATTAATTTAGAGTTTCAATTTTCTCAATCAGAGGAGAACCCACCTAATATTTTGATGTCAAATGCTTCCATTTTAAATTTTACAAAGATCGGAGCTCATTTGAAATATTAATTTAAACATTCAATTTTGCTCCCAAGTGTAAAAAGTTTCACAAAAAAGTTTCAATTTTGCACAATCAGAGGTAAACCCACCTAATATTTTGATATCAAATGCTTCCATTGTAAATTTCATGAACATCAGAGCTCATTTGATGTTAAATTCTTATATTTTAAATTTTATGGAGATCCGAGCTCATTTGAAATATTAATTTCAAGTTTCAATTTTACACAATCAGTGGAAAACCCACCTAATATTTTGATGTCAAATGCTTCCAATTTAAATTTCACGAAGATCAGAGCTCATTTGGAATATTAATTTAAAGTTTTGATTTTCTCAATCAGAGGATAACCCACCTAATATTTTGATGTCAAATACTTCCATTTTAAATTTCACGAAGACCGGAGATCATTTGAAATATTAATTTAAACATTCAATTTTGCTCCCGGGTGTAAAACGTGTCACAAAAAAGTTTCAATTTTAAACAATCAGAGGTAAACCCACCTAATATTTTGATGTCAAATTCTTCTATTTTAAATTGGAAGCATTGACATCAAAATATTAATTTAAAGTTTCAAATATTAATTTGAAGTTTCAGTTTAACACAATAAGAGGAAAACCCACATAATATTTTTATGTCAAATGCTTCCATTTTAAATCTCACGAAGATCGGATCTCGGTTGAAATATTAATTTAAAGTTACAATTTTTCTCAATCAGAGGAAAACCCACCTAATATGTTGATGTCAAATGCTTCTATTTTAAATTTCATAGAGATCCGAGCTCATTTGAAATATTAATTTCAAGTTTCAATTTTACACAATTAGTGGAAAACCCAACTAATATTTTGATTTCAAATGCTTCCAATTTAAATTTCACAAAGATCAGAGCTTGTTTGAAATATTAATTTAAAGTTTTAATTTTCTCAATCAGACGAGAACCCACCTAATATTTTGATGTCAAATGCTTCCGTTTTAAATTTCACGAAGATCGGAACTCATTTGAAATATTAATTTAACCATTCAGTTTTTCTCCCGGATGTAAAACATGTCAAAAAAAGTTTCAATATTGCACAATCAGAGGTAAACCCACCTAATATTTTGATGTCAAATGCTTCCATTTTAAATTTCATGAACATCAGAGCTCATTTGAAATACTAATTTAAACTTTTAATTTTTCTCAATCAAAGGAAAACCCACCTAATATTTTTATGTCAAATGCTTCCAATTTAAATTTCACGAAGATTGGAGCTCGTTTGAAAAATTAATTTAAAGTTTCAATTTTCTAAATCAAAGGAGAACCCACTTAATATTTTGATGTGGAATGCTTCTATTTTAAATTTCACGACGATCGGAGCTCACTTGAAATATTAATTTAAACATTCAATTTGGTTCCCGAGTGTAAAATGTGTCACAAAAAAGTTTCAATTTTGAACAATCAGAGGTAAACCCACCTAATATTTTAATGTCAAATGCTTCTATTTTAAATCTTACGAACATCGGAGCTCATTTGAAATACTAATTTAAACTTTTGATTTTGCTCAATCAGAGGAAAACCCACCTAATATTTTAATGTCAAACGCTTCTATTTTAAATTGGAAGCATTTGACATCAAAAAATTAATTTAAAGTTTCAGTTTTAGACAATCAGAGGGAAACCCACATAATATTTTAATGTCAAATACTTCTATTTTAAATCTCACGAAGCTCGGATCTCGTTTGAAATATTAATTTAAAGTTTCAATTTTGCTCAATCAAAAGAAAACACACCTAACATTTTGATGTCAAATGCTTCTATTTTAAATTTCATGATATCCGAGCTCATTTGAAATATTAATTTCAAGTTTCAATTTTACACTATCAGTGGAAAACCCACCTAATATTTTGATCTCAAATGCTTCCAATTTAATTTTCACAAAGATCGGAGCTCGTTTGAAAAATATTAATTTAAAGTTTCAATTTTCTCAATCAGAGGAGAACCCAGCTAATATTTTGATGTCAAATGCTTCCATTATAAATTTCATCAAGATCAGAGCTCATTTGAAATATTAATTTAAACATTCAATTTTTCTCCCGAGTATAAAACGTGTCACAAAAAATTTTTAATTATGCACAATGAGAGGTAAACCCACCTAATATTCTGATGTCAAATGCTTCCATTTTAAATTTCATGAACATCCGAGGTCATTTGAAATACTAATTTAAACTTTTAATTTTGCTCAATCAAAGGAAAACCCACCTTATATTTTGATGTCAAATGCTTCAATTTTAAATTGGAAGCATTCGACATCAAAATATTAATTTAAAGTTTTAGTTTTGCACAATCAGAGGAAAACCCACATTATATTTTAATGTCAGATGCTTCCATTTTAAATCTTACAAAGATCGAATCTCGTTTGAAATATTAATTTAAAGTTTCAATTTTTCTCAATCAAAGAAAAACCCACCTAAAATTTTGATGTAAAATGCTACTATTTTAAATTTCATGGAGATCCAAGCTTATTTGAAATATTAATTTCAAGTTTCAATTTTCCACAATCAGTGGAAAACCCACCTAATATTTTGATGTCAAATGCTTCCAGTTTAAATTTCACAAAGATCGGAGCTCGTCTGAAATATTAATTTAAAGTTTCAATTTTATCAATCAGAGGAGAACCCACCTAATATTTTGATGTCAAATGCTTCCATTTTAAATTTCACGAAGATTGGAGCTCATTTGAAATATTAATTTAAACATTCAATTTTTCTCCCATATGTAAAACATGTCAAAAAAAAGTTTTAATTTTGCACAATCAAAGGAAAACCCACATAATATTTTGATGTCAAATACTTCTATTTTAAATTTCATGGAAATCTGAGCTTGTTTGAAATATTAATTTCAAGTTTCAATTTTGCGCAATCAATGGAAAACCCACCTAATATTTTGATGTCAAATGCTTCTATTTTAAATTAGAAGCATCTGACATCAAAATATTAACTTAAAGTTTCAAATATTTATTTAAAGTTTCAGTTTTACATAGTAAGAGGAAAATCCAGCTAATACTTTAATGTCAAACGCTTCCATTTTAAATTTCACGAAGATCGGATCTCGTTTGAAATATTAATTGAAATTTTCAATTTTGCTCAATCAGAGGAATACCCACCTAACATTTTGATGTCAAATACTTCTATTTTAAATTTCATGGAGTTCCAAGCTCATTTGAAATATTAATTTCAAGTTTCAATTTTACACAATCAGTGGCAAACCCACCTAATATTTTGATGTCAAATGCTTCCAATTTGAATTTCACGAAGATCAGAGCTCATTTGAAATATTAATTCAAAGTTTTAATTTTCTCAATCAGAGGAGAACCCACCTAATATTTTGATGTTGAATACTTCCATTTTAAATTTCACGAAGATCGGAGCTCATTTGAAATATTAATTTAAACATTCAATTTTGCTCCTGGGTGTAAAACGTGTAACCAAAAAGTTTCAATTTTGCACAATCACAGGTAAACCCACCTAATATTTTGATGTGAAATGCTTCAATTTTAAATTTCACAAACATCGCAGCTCATTTGAAATACTAATTTAAACATTTAATTTTGCTCAATCAAAGGAAAACCCACCTAATATTTTGATGTCAAATGCTTCTATTTTAAATTGGAAGCATTTGACATCAAAATATTAATTTAAAGTTTCAAATATTAATTTAAAGTTTTAGTTTTACACAATCAGAGGAAAACCCACATAATATTTTAATGTCAAATGCTTCCATTTTAAATCTCACAAAGATCAGATCTTGTTTGAAATATTAATTTAAAGTTTCAATTTTTCTCAATCAGAGAAAAACCCACCTAATATTTTGATGTCAAATGCTTCTACTTTAAATTTCACAAAGATCCGAGCTCATTTGAAATATTAATTTAAAGTTTCAATTTCCTCAATTAGAGGAGAACCCACCTAATATTTTTTAGGTCAAATGCTTCCATTTTAAATTTCACAAAGATCGGAGCTAATTTGAAATATTAATTTAAACATTCAATTTTTCTCCCAGACGTAAAACGTGTCAAAAAAAACTTTCAATTTTGCACAATCAAAGCTAAACCCACCTAATATTTTGATGTGAAATGCTTCAATTTTAAATTTCAAGAGCATTAGAGCTCATTTTAAATATTAATTTAAACTTTCTATTTTGCTCAATCAGAGGAAACCCACCTAATAGTTTGATGTCAAATGCTTCTATTTTAAATTAGAAGCATCTGACATCAAAATATTAACTTAAAGTTTCAAATATTAATTTAAAGTTACAGTTTTATAGAGTAAGAGGAAAACCCACCTAATACTTTAATGTCAAATGCTTCCATTTTAAATTTCACAAAGATCGGATCTTGTTTGAAATATTAATTTAAAGTTTCAATTGCGCTCAATCAGAGGAAAACCCACCTAATATTTTGTTGTCAATTGCTTTTATGTTAAATTTCACAGAGATCTGAGCTCGTTTGAAATATTAATTTCAAGTTTCAATTTTACATAATCAATGGAAAACCTACCTAATATTTTGATGTCAAATGCTTCCAATTTAAATTTCATGAAGATCGGAGCTCATTTGAAATATTAATTGAAAGTTTCAATTTTCTCAATCAGAGGAGAACCCACATAATATTTTAATGTCAAATACATCCATTTTAAATTTCACGAAGATCCGAGCTCACTTGAAATATTAATTTAAACATTCAATTTTGCTCCCGGGTGTAAAACATGTCACAAAAAAGTTTCAATTTTGCATAATCAGAGGTAAACCCACCTAATATTTTCATGTCAAATGCTTCCATTTTAAATCTCACCAAGATTAGATCTCGTTTGAAATATTAATTTAAAGTTTCAATTTTGCTCAATCAGAGGAAAACCCACCTATTATTTTTATGTCAAATGCTTCTATTTTAAATTTCATGGCGATCCAAGCTCATTTTAAATATTAATTTCAAGCTTCAATTTTACACAATTAGTGGAAAACCCACCTAATATTTTGATGTCAAATGCTTCTTATTTAAATTTCACAAAGATCGGAGCTCATTTGAAATATTAATTTCAAGTTTCAATTTTCTCAATCAGAGGAGAACCCACCTAATATTTTGATGTCAAATCCTTCCATTTTAAATTTCATGAAGATCAGAGCACATTTGAAATACTAATTTAAACATTCAATTTTTCTTCCAGAAGTAAAACGTGTCAAAAAAATATTGAATTTTGCACAATCAGAGGTAAACCCACCTAATATTTTGATGTTGAATGCTTCCGTTTTGAATTTCACAAAGATCGGAGCTAATTTAAAATATTAATTTAATCATTCAATTTTGCTCCCGAGTGTAAAAGGTGTCACAAAAAAGTTTCAATTTTGCACAATCAGAGGTAAACCCAACTAATATTTTGATGTCAATAAATTTAAAAAGCATAACAGCTTGTTTTAAATATTAATTTAAACTTTCAATGTTGCTCAATCAGAGGAAAACCCACCTAATATTTTCATGTCAAATGCTTCTATTTTAAATTAGAAGCATCTGACATCAAAATATTAACTTAAAGTTTCAAATATTGATTTAAAGTTTTAGGTTTATAGAGTAAGAGGAAAACCCACCTAATAATTTAATGTCAAATGCTTCCATTTAAAATTTCATAAAGATCGGATCTCGTTTGAAATATTAATTTAAAGTTTTAATTTTTCTCAATCAAAGCAAAACCCACCTAATATCTTGATGTCAAATGCTTCTATTTTAAATTTCATGGAGATTCGTGCTCATTTGAAATATTAATTTCAAGTTTCAATTTTACACAATCAGTGGGAAACCCACCTAATATTTTGATGTCAAATGCTTCCAATTTAAATTTCCCAAAGATTGGAGCTCGTTTGAAAGATTAATTTCAAATTTCAATTTTACACAATCAATGAAAAACCCACCTAATATTTTTATTTTAAATGCTTCCAATTTAAATTTAAGGAAGATCGGAGCTTGTTTGAAATATAAATTTAAAGTTTCAATTTTCTCAATCAGAGGAGAACCCACCTAATATTTTGATGTCAAATGCTTCCATTTTAAATTTCACGAAGATCAGAGTTCATTTTAAATATTGATTTAAACATTCAATTTTGCTCCCAGGTGTAAAACATGTCACAAAAAAGTTTCAATTTTGCACAATCAGAGGTAAACCCACCTAATATTTTGATGTCAAATTCTTCCATTTTAAATTTCACGAACATTAGAACTCATTTGAAATAATAATTTAAACTTTTAATTTTGCCTAATCAGAGGAAAACCCACCTAATATTGATGTCAAATGCTTCTATTTTAAATTGGAAGCATTTGACATCAAAATATTAATTTAAAGTTTCAAATATTAATTTAAACTTATTTTTCTCAATCAGAGGAAAACCCACCTAATATTTTGATGTCAAATGCTTCTATTTTAAATTAGAAGCATGTGACATCAAAATATTAACTTAAAGTTTCAAATATTCATTTAAAGTTTCAGTTTTGTAGAGTAAGAGGAAAACTCACCTAATACTTTAATGTCAAATGCTTCCATTTTAATTTTCATGAAGATCGGATCTCATTTGAAATATTTTGATGTCAAATGCTTCCAATTTAAATTTTACGAAGATCGGAGCTCGTTTGAAATATTAATTTAAAGTTTTAATTTTCTCAATTAGAGGAGAACCCACCTAATATTTTGATGTCAAATGCTCCAAATTTTAAATTTCATAAAGATCAGAGCTCATTTGAAATATTAATTTAAAATTCAATTTTTCTCCCAGGTGTAAAACGTTTCACAAAAAACTTTCAATTTTGCACAATCAGAGGTAAACCCACCTAATATTTTGATGTCAATGCTTCTATTTTAAATTTCATGAACATCAGAGCTCATTTGAAATACTAATTTAAACTTTTAATTTTGCTCAATCAGAGGAAAACACGCTAATATTTTGATGTCAAATGATTCTATTTTAAATTGGAAGCATTTGACATCAAAATACTAATTTAAAGTTTCAATTTTGCTCAGTCATTAGAAAACCCACCTAATATTTTGATGTCAAATGCTTCTATTTTAAATTTTATGGAGATCAGAGCTCATTTGAAATATTAATTTAAACATTCAATTTTGCTCCAGGGTGTAAAATGTGTCACAAAAAAGTTTTAATTTTGCACAATCAGAGGTAAACCCACCTAATATTTTCATGTCAAATGCTTCCATTTTAAATTTCAGGAACATCGAAGCTCATTTGAAATACTAATTTAAACTTTTAATTTTGCTCAATTAGAGGAAAATCCACCTAATATTTTGATGTCAAATGCTTCTATTTTAAATTGTAAGCATTTGACATCAAAATATTAGTTTAATGTTTCAAATATTAATTTAAAGTTTCAGTTTTACTCAATTAGAGGAAAGCTCACATAATATTTTAATTGCAAATGCTTCCATTTTAAATCTCACGAAGATCGGATCTCGTTTGAAATATTAATTTGAATTTTCAATTTTGCTCAATCAAAGGAAAACACACCTAATATTTTGATGTCAAACGCTTCTATTTTAATTTTCATGAAGATCCGAGCTCATTTGAAATATTAATTTCAAGTTTCAATTTTACACAATCGGTGGAAAACCCACCTAATATTTTGATGTCACATGCTTCCAATTTAAATTTCCCAAAGACCGGAGCTCGTTTGAAATATTAATTTAAAATTTCAATTTTCTTAATCAGAGGAGAACCCACCTAATATTTTGATGTCAAATACTTCCATTTTGAATTTCATGAAGATCGGAGCTCATTTGAAATATTAATTTAAACATTCAATTTTTCTCCCAGATGTAAAATGTGTCAAAAAAAGTTTCAATTTTGCACAATCGGAGGTAAACCCACTTAATATTTTGATGTCAGATGCTTCCATTTTAAATTTAAAGAGCATCAAAGCTCATTTTAAGTATTAATTTAAACTTTCAATTTTGCTCAATCAGAGGAAAACCCTCCTAATATTTTGATGTCAAATGCTTCTATTTTAAATTAGAAGCATCTGACATCAAAGTATTAACTTAAAGTTTCAAATATTAATTTAAAGTTTCAGTTTTATAGAGTTAGAGGAAAACCCACCTAATACTTTAATGTCAAATGCTTCCATTTTAAATTTCACGAAGATCGAATCTTGTTTGAAATATTAATTTAAAATTTCAATTTTGCTCAATCAGAGGAAAACCCACCTAATATTTTGATGTCAAATGCTTTTATTTTAAATTTCATGGAGATCCGAGCTCATTTGAAATATTAATTTCAAGTTTCAATTTTACACAATCGGTGGAAAACCCACCTAATATTTTGATGTCAAATGCTTCCAATTTAAATTTCACGAAGATCGGAGCTTGTTTGAAATATTAATTTAAAGTTTCAATTTTCTCAATCAGAGAAGAACCCACCTCACATTTTGTTGTCAAATGCTTCCATTTTAAATTTCACAAAGATCGAAGCTCATTTGAAATATTAATTTAAACATTCAATTTTGCTCCCAGGTGTAAAATGTGTCACAAAAAAGTTTCAATTTTGCACAATCAGAGGTAAACCCACCTAATATTTTGATGTCAAATGCTTCCATTTTATATTTCATGAACATCAGAGCTCATTTGAAATACTAATTTAAAATTTTAGTTTTGCTCAATCAGAGGAAAACCCACCTAATATTTTGATGTCAAATGCTTCTATTTTAAATTGGAACCATTTGACATCAAAATACTAATTTAAAGTTTCAAATATTAATTTAAAGTTTCAGTTTTACATAATCAGAGGAAAACCCACATAATATTTTAATGTCGAATGCTTCCATTTTAAATCTCACAAAGATCGGATCTCGTTTGAAATATTAATTTAAAGTTTAAATTTTACTCAATCAATGGAAAACCCACCTAATATCTTGATGTCAAATGCTTCTATTTTAAATTTCATGGAGATCCGAGCTCATTTGAAATATTAATTTCAAGTTTCAATTTTACACAATAGGTGGAAAACCCACCTAATATTTTGATGTCAAATGATTCCAATTTAAATTTCACAAAGATCGGAGCTCATTTGAAATATTAAATTAAAGTTTCAATTTTCTCAATCAGAGTAAAACCCACCTAATATTTTGATGTCAAATGCTTCCATTTTAAATTTCATGAAGATCGGAGCTAATTTGAAATATTAATTTAAACATTCAATTTTTCTCCCGAACATAAAAATTGTCAAAAAAAAGTTTCAATTTTCCACAATCAGAGGTAAACCCACCTAATAGTTTGATGTCAAATGCTTCCATTTTGAATTTCAAGAGCATCAAAGCTCATTTTAAATATTAATTTAAACATTCAATTTTGCTTAATCAGAGGAAAACTCGCCTAATATTTTAATGTCAAATGTTTCTATTTTAAATTAGAAGCATATGACATCAAAATATTAACTTAAAGTTTCAATTATTAATTTAAAGTTTCATTTTTATAGATTAAGAGGGAAACCCACCTAATACTTTAAAGTCAAATGCTTCCATTTTAAATTTCACGAAGATCGGATCTCATTTGAAATATTAATTTAAAGTTTCAATTTTGCTCAATCAGAGGAAAAACCTACCTAATATTTTGATGTCAAATGCTTCTATTTTAATTTTCATGGAGATCCGAGCTTGTTTGAAATATTAATTTCAAGTTTCAATTTTACACAATCATTGGAAAACCCACCTAATATTTTGATGTCAAATGCTTCCAATTTAAATTTCATGAAGATCGGGGCTCATTTAAAATATTAATTCAAAGTTTCAATTTTCTCAATCAGAGGAGAACCCACCTAATATTTTGGTGTCAAATGCTTCTATTTTAAATTTTATGAAGATCGGAGCTCATTTGAAATGTTAATTTAAACATTCAATTTTCCTCCCGGGTGTAAAACGTGTCACAAAAAAGTTTCAATTTTGCAGAATCAGAGGTAAACCCACCTAATATTTTGATGTCAAATGTTTCTATTTTAAATTTGAAACATTTGACATCAAAATATAAATTTAAAATTTTAAATATTAATTTAAAGTTTCAGTTTTACACAATCAGAGGAAAACCCACATAATATTTTAATGTCAAATGCTTCCATTTTTAATCTCACAAAGATTAGATCTCGTTTGAAATATTAATTTAAAGTTTCAATTTTGCTCAATCAAAGGAAAACACACCTAATATTTTGATGTCAAATGCTTCTATTTTAAATTTCATGGAGATCCGAGCTCATTTGAAATATTAATTTGAAGTTTCAATTTTACATAATCAGTGGAAAACCCACCTAATATTTTGATGTCAAATGCTTCCAATTTAAATTTCACAAAGATCGGAGCTCATTTGAAATATTAATTTAAAGTTTCAATTTTCTCAATCACAGGAGAACCCACCTAATATTTTGATGTCAAATGCTTCCATTTTAAATTTCACAAAGATCAAAACTCATTTGGAATATTAATTTAAACATTCAATTTTTCTCCTAGACTTAAAATGTGTCAAAAAAAAGTTTGAATTTTGCACAATCAGAGGTTAACCCACCTAATATTATAATGTCAAATGCTTCCATTTTAAATTTCAAGAGCATCAAAGCTCATTTTAAAAATTAATTTAAACTTTCACTTTTGCTCAATCAGAGGAAAACCCACCTACTATTTTGATGTCAAATGCTTCTATTTTAAATTAGAAGCATCTGACATCAAAATATTAACTTGATAGAGTAATAGGAAAAACCTAGACCTAATACTTTACTGTCAAATGCTTCCATTTTAAATTTCACAAAGATCAGATCTCGTTTGAAATATTAATTTAAAGTTTCAATTTTGGTCAATCAGAGGAAAACCCACCTAATATTTTGATGTCAAATGCTTCTATTTTAAATTTCTCAGAGATCCAACCTCATTTGATATATTAATTTCAAGTTTCAATTTTACACAATCAGTGGAAAACCCACCTAATATTTTGATGTCAGATGCTTCCAATTTAAATTTCATGAAGATCGGAGCTCGTTCGAAATATTAAATTAAACTTTTAATTTTGTCAATTAGACAAGAACCCACCTAATATTTTGATGTCAAATGCTTCCATTTTAAATTTCAGGAAGATCGGAGCTCATTTGAAATATTAATTTAAACATTTAATTTTGCTCCCGGGTTTAAAATGTGTCACAAAAAAGTTTCAATTTTGCACAATCAGAGGAGAACCCACCTAATATTTTGATGTCAAATGCTTCCATTTTAAATTTCACGAAGATCGGAGCTCATTTGAAATATTAATTTAAACATTCAATTTTTCTCCCGGACGTAAAATGTGTCAAAAAAAGTTTCAATTTTTCACAATCAAAGGTAAACCACCTAATATTTTGATGTCAAACACTTCCATTTTAAATTTCAACAGCATCAGAGCTCATTTTAAATATTAATTTAAACTTTCAATTTTGCTCAATCAGAGGAAAACCCACCGAATATTTTGATGTCAAATGCTTCTATTTTAAATTGGAAGCATTTGACATCAAAATAAAAGTTTCAGTTTTACACAATCAGAGGAAAACCCACATAATATTTTAATGTCAAATGCTTCTATTTTAAATCTCACGAAGATCAGATCTTGTTTGAAATATTAATTTAAAGTTTCAATTTTGCTCAATCAGAGGAAAACCCACCTAATATTTTCATGTCAAATGCTTCTATTTTAAATTTCATGGAGATCCAAGCTCATTTGAAATATTAATTTCAA
>MU228079.1:0-12686 GCA_018584345.1 Thuja plicata
GTTCCTTTTGATCACAACCGTTCATCTCCCCATCTCTGGGATTGATCTCAACCACTCATTTCATCAGCATTTCCTATATAAGGGACCCTTCATAACCATTTGAAGGATCCAGGATTTCAAGTATACAGGCGTCGTTACTCTGTCAGCATTCAGGCCATCCTGCGATCACACACACACTTTGCAATTATCAACATCTCAACGCTTCTCAAGTCATAGACGCTGCCCAGCCAATACTGAGCATCAATAACAGCGTTTCGGAAGGAGTAGAGAGAGACAATAGAAGCTTCAAGCTTCGAAGGGTTTGCATTCACTTGTCTTCCTTTTCGTTGTTTCTACATTTTATTGCTTACGTTTCGATTATTCATTTAGTAGTTATTGCATAATAGATTTGCATGCACTTGTGAACCTTGGCTACTAACCCCTGCCCTTGGAAAGTTGTGGGAAACTGGAGAGAGAGGCGTACACTATCCATGTCTAGGTTATCGGGAATGGTTGTTTCCACAAGAGCCTTCTCTAATATTTCTTTGTGATTTTGTGAAAGTTTCAACAACTCGAGAATATAAATTTAAGTGGGAGTATTTTGTAATTAATCCACACTATTGTAGTGTCATTGAGAAGAAGAAGGTTGATTACGGCCCATATTCTTAGGAATAACTCCTTGTAAAGTAACCTTCGATGCTTGCCCCCTAGTAACCACATTGGACGTTTCCTTTTATGGTGGATCTTTCACAATAATAACATTGATAGTATTCTCATATCATGTTAAGGAATTGATTACATTATCATAGCTATGTGCAAAATTTACTTTCTTATTACCTCCTTTTTTATTTTGGTTACTATTCAAAGACTCTCCCTTGTCATGATTGAAGAAAGGGGTTTTGAAAGCCACATTCTCTTCATTGTTTTGTGACCCTTCCACCTTGATGACTCCATTATCTATAAAATCTTGTACCTCATACTTTAATCTCATGCAATCATTTTTCTTGTGCCCTATATTTCGATGATATTGACAAATATTACTTCCATTCTACCACGAGGGTTTAATTTGAGGTTCATAAGGCCTTGCCTCTAGTGAAACAATGATTTTTTTATCAATGATAGTCCTTATAGAATTCTCGATTGGTTCACCCAAGGGTGTGAACTTCCTCCTTGGTGACATGGTAAAGAAAGATCTTGGATTGTTAGCCTCTTATTTGTTTTGCAAGTTGTTGGTATTAGGGTTGTTTATGTTGTTGTTGTTAAATGGAACCTTGTTTTCTTGGTTAACATTATTATCTAATAATCCATAAAGGATTAGAAGTTGTCATTAGTATATAAGCAGACAGTTTTGGTTGGTCATTCATGATCACCGAGCGACAACGACCACCGAGAGATAGCATTCACCGAATGTAGTGATCATCAAAATGTTTTGAACACCGAGTGATAGCACAATCACTGAGAAGCATATCAACCAAGCTACATCACTGAGCACTAGTATACGAAGCCATCACCGAGCACCAATCTACACCAAGAGACAATATTTCAATGAAAAAAGCAAATCTTGCCTACACGCTAGCTAAAGCACTTTAATCTTTAAAAAATCTTTTTGCTTAGCTGGATAACCATTTTTTGTGGATCAAGAAAAGCATTAATTATGGATGTAATCAGTTAACTGATTGTATTCATGTAAACTAGGAGATCAAGGTCAAGTTCTAAACCTTTGATCTTAGAGTTTATGAAGAAAAATGCTAAACCTAAATAGGTCAAATATTTTGTATATAGATATAATAATCAATGAAGAATGAAATTATCGTAGCCGCCAAGGATTTATATGGATCAGACAGAGAGTTTCATGTACAAGGATAGAAAAAGGAGAACCCATTTTGTAAAGAACTACATACAAGGCTACCAAGCAGAATAGAGGTATTATCCATCACAATAAGGTGATATATATTTTGTGTACTTAATGGATCTGTAATCAGCAATTTGAGATTGAAGTAATCAGGTCATATATTTTGTTACTCTCTAACAATTGTAGAAAACAACAAAATCCTTTCAGAAGGTGGACTTAATAGTCTTTTTGTAAATCTCTTAACCAAGTGCACACATACATTGTGTTGCTAAAATCTCTTTACCAAGTAGACTTAACAGGTCTGACATCATACTCCTAACAGAGTAAGATTATCCAAAGTGAACACAACTTGTAGCCCTAATAGACACCTTCCAGTTAGCAGATAGTGAAGCTTTGTGGGTTTCATCCCTGCCATATTTTTTACCTTCTAACAAGGTTTTCTGTGTGATCAAATACTTGTGTGATGTGTAAATGAGTTTCATGAATGTTTCAATGTTTGTTTACATGCATTTACATTTATGCTATGATATTGCATGTATGAAGTAGAAAATATACAATGGTCAGTTATGCAAGTAATGAGTACTAAGGTTTAATTTGTAAAAGTTTTTAAGGGTACTGATTCACCCCTCCCCTCTCAGTACACACCCTTCCATTATTCCAATAATTGGTATCAGAGCTTAATCACTTGAGATAAAATATCTTACAATGGAAAGGTATAAGCTTGATAAAAATATTGAAAGTTGCAAATACATATTTTCTTTGAGAAATACAAAGAGGCAAGAAACAAACTGAAAGAGTTATTGTCTGAAAGAAAAGTCATGGCTTCTGGCTACAATGAAACTAACTATCATCAAGAAGAGATACCTGACCTATTTGATTTAGCTAGACCTGGATCTGGTATTATATCTGACACATCTGAAGGAACCATTACAGATCTAAATGAAATCAATCAACATCTGACTGAACAAGTGAAAGTACTACATATTGGTCAAGAGACACAAATGGTAAGAATGATTGATGTTATGAATAATGCAAGACAAGCTGAACAAGAAAGCTTTTTGGCTATTGATGACAGGAGAAATATTACTGAAAAATTGCAAGAGAAAGAATCTGAGATATAGAGACTTACTGAACATCACCTTGAGATCACCAATCAAATAGTTCTTATGAGTCATAAGGCCAACTAAGTGAACATGGAACTTGCTGGAAAATTAGAAGTTATTGGTGAACTAAAAGAAGAAAATGGGAAACTGAAGCATGAAGTGAAGATCTAACAACAGCATAATGATATGATTAAGAAATCTAAAGACAGTACAAAAAGAATGGATGAATTTCTGAATGGACAAAGAAGACTCAACAACAATACTGGTTTAGGGTATACCGGGCATGAAGAATCATCAAATTGAGCTGATTAAAGGAATGTCTACACAAATCCAAGACCAAATAAGCCTTCATGTAATCACTATGGAAAACCAGGCCACACATCAAATGTTTGCAAGAGAAAATCAAAAGGTATTCCTAAAACTACTTCTACATTCATAGGTAATTGTTATAATTGTAACAAGCATGGACACAAAGCACATGAATGCATATCTAAGCTGAACAAATCAAAGAAGAAATCTTAACATGGAAAAACATTTTCCTACTTGAAACATGCATGGCCACACATTTCATGAATGCAATAAAAAGATAAAGTAGGTTTGGAAACCTAAAGAACAAGAAAATGCATATCAACCGACATGAGTCAGTAATAAATTTGTTTAGGATTACAACACTTGGGTAAATTGCACAGCATGTGGTAGATATGGGCATATAATTGCTAACTATATGATAAATGGATAAGAAGATCTAGAAACTGGACTAACCCTAGAATGGCATGCTTACACTATCATAAGGTCGGTCACTTAAGTAAGGACTGCAGAGACCAAGTGATAGAGTCAAGCACTTTTGCAAATGGAAATACTATTGAAGACATCATGAGAATGAGAAATCAAATGTGGAGGAGAGATTCAATCAATGATAATTTTGGACCAAGCACTACAGCTAGTGACACCTCATCCAATGGATCAAGTGATTCCACCACCCCCACCTAAGCAATACAAGTAAGTATGGAACTGCACTCTTCAAAGTTGTATTTTACATTAGTTCCTATATTCATTGAGAATATGCCAAATTAGCATGAATGAAGATGCACCATGGTATTGCATGTTATGTTTTGTGAATCTAGTCTGGTTAGTCAATATGAACCGAGCGTAAACTGCATGTCGGTGAACATGTGAAAGACAATCAAGTTAACACTATGTACTGAGCATTACATACTCACTGAGATGAAGACTTTGGTGTGTTGACCGAGCATCTTTGTTTCATCGATCGAATGGTAGGTGAAGCATTTAATGGATCACTTAGGGTATTTTTCTATAAAAAGGTCAACAATATGAACTCATTAGTTCACCCAGTGTTAATAAGAAAATTGCATAGTGAAGAAGAGAGATTCAGAGAGACTACATTGCAAAGCAATTCACAACACTTCTAAAGATACTCCAATAGATTTCAAGTATTCATAGCAAACATCTATTGAGTATCTAGACTCACCGAGTTAACAAGCTATTTGCGAAGAAGCCCTAAATTAACAAATAATGGAAACCACTTAATGAACCTCAAAGATCAAGATGGAAAAGGACAATAAGGTCATTTTAATAAATAACTTGACCTAGGAGGAACCTAACTACAAGTTTTTCCCTAAGGTTGCTGCTCAACATGATGACAAAGGAGCATTTTGAGTATCCTAGCTAGGGTTTTACTGGTTGAAGACATCTGTGCATACATCCACTGTAAATTTGTAGAGATTGGAGACTTTGAGCTTGAGGAATATTATTAGAAGCTACACAAGGATGGTAACCTAAGGGATGAGTACAAGAACATTGAAGTGAAAGGGTTAACCAATGCCCTACTACTCCCAAAGGATTTCAAAATGGAATGGATTTGTATTGTGTTGAGCTGAGTGCATGATGAAAAGATGTCGTTAGATGAACCCAAGCCAATCACAAAGGATGTGATTCACACATTGATTAGATACCTGATAACCGAGAAAGCAAAATCCCTAAGACACCTTGGATGCCCTGAGATTCAAAAGTTAACTGGAGCCAAGTGGGACGACAGAGTTATAAAAATCAACTCAATCACCAAAACTGAAATGAAATTTGGTGCGTATGTGATTGGATATAAAATCTTTCAAGAAAGCATATTGAACAGTGTTTCTTGTGGAGTAGTCGACACTGCATACAAAATAGTGAAGAAGGGAGTGCAACTTGATCTAGCCGAGCTACTACTGAAACAACTTGAAGAAAACATGAGAACAATTAGATCAGCCTGATCTAATACATGTAAGTTTGGTTCCCTACTGATGTGCACATTCTTTTACTTATATAATTTCTTTCCTTCCATTGGTAATGTCACTTGGGACACCAACCGACCTATCACAGCACATATTAGTGATTACATTAAATCACTAGGAGATAATTTCACACCTCTATTGGATGCTTACTTTACATCATTCAAGAATAGGATGTAGAAGAGGATTAGAATCCCTACCCAGTCAATTGAATAATACAAGGATGAGATATGTTTTTTGGTTGACACTGACACAACACTCATCAAACCTGCCAACCCAAGAACAGCATGGTTACCACCAATAGACTATGAAATTTACATAGATCTGGTTACAAGAGCTATTAAAGCCTTACTGAATGAACTAGTTGACAAATATTTAAGAAGATTTAGCACATATGAGGAAGCCAAGTCAAGAATTAAGATTGGCTTAGAAGTCAAGAAAATGGAAAAGAAGAAAACATGAATGGTGAATACACTTCAGAAGAAATTTTTGGTATTGATGAAGAATTGGAAAAATCGGTATACATCACTAAGGAACAGACACCCATTGGTGAAAGTGAAGAATTAAGTGATTTAGAGTCTACTGAATCAGATGCAGAGCCACCACAGGCCAAGAAAACAAAAGTTACTGAAGTAACAGTTGCATCTAGAACAAGGAGCAAAACAATAAAGGTAGACTCACCACCATTAAAGAAAGGCATTATAAGATCGTATCAGAAAATAAAAGCCTCAACCGAGCAACCAGCACCAAGAGAACAAAATAAATATGTAAGAGGAAGAGAAGACAAGGATGATACTGAAGAAGATGAAAGAGAACAAAGAATTCAAGCAAAAAAGGCCAAAATACCATAGACAATTGATGAAAGTGTAGAGTCAATCGTCAACACAGGCAGTATACAACATTATAAGATTAGACAATGAGGAACTCTGTCTACTGAGAAAAAGGACAAAATAGAAGAGTTCATCATTAAGATGATGGTTACAAACAAATATGTACCTATATAATTTGGAAATCATATTCCACATGATCTAAATGACAAGATATCAACTAGATGGACATATGCATTACACACGGAGAAATAGATGAGAGAGAGATCCCTGGTTACATTCATGCCCAATTCCAAGTTAAATAAATTGACTCAACCATTAAGAAGTACGACAAGAAATTTTTTGCAAAATCCAGAGGATATAAAGTATTGCAAAACAAGTTAGAAGATATTGACATAGAGAGCAATAATATTTGGACTCAAATCTTTAATCCACCCAGGTAGGTACTGGCTATAACTGAGACTTCTCACACCGAGGAGAAGGAGGCCACACTGAGCCCCGAGCACATATTCATCAACGACACCAAGGATGTCAATCCTATTGACTTAACCACAGAAGCAAGTAAGGTCATGGATGATATTCTTGATATATTGAAATCATTAGGGGAAACACCAGTCATAACTATACAAGATATCACTCAAGGGGATCCTGATGATGATTCCAAGGCTGATGAAGATGTGACTAATTCCACCAAGCCAACAAATGAATAAGACAATATTGATGTTGCACAGGCACTTGTACTAGGTAATATGCCTTACTTGATGCAAGAAATAAATATAATAACTGAATCATAGTAGACACCACTTGAGACTCAAGAAAACATACCAATGGACAAATATGATGAGCAAGGGGAGAAGAAAAATACCAGTGGAGAGCACAAACCAAGTGATGCACCCGCTAAGAACACTAGAGATGTAGACAAGGCTGCAGGTCAAGAAAAAGATGAAGTAGAGATGTCTATAATTGACCAACAGGTATAGACCGAGCACCCTAGCCAAGGAACCACACCTCCCAAGAAATCAATGATAGAAACCAAGAAACAAAAGGCTCTTGTTATAGTACCTCATTCCCCTGCTTAAAGCAACATTCAAAAGAAGAAGAAGAAAAAGAAAGGAAGAAAATTTGTTACACTCGATGATATCACAGACATACCCGACTGTGATCCAAAAACACTTTATCCCAAGTCCCTAACAAGATATGGGGAGCTATGCAAAATAAAATCACTACAGGACAAGCTCATAAAGGAACACAGAAATTCACAAGTCCTATAAATAACAAAGGAGATTCTATTACAAGTAGTATCTAACACCACGATTGATCAAACTACACTGATTATTGATCAACTTGTAGTTCTGACCGAGGAAATCACAACATAGAATGTAGACGCCAAGAAGGTCATTGAGGAATGATCAGAAGAGAAGTGTCAATACAAACTCACCGAGAAATTCAACCAAGAAGTGGTAGAGAATAAGGTGAAACTTTCTGAACTAGTAGCTACATTAGAAACTTTTATTTAAGAAGTAGTTACCTTAGTTCAAAATTTGTGCACTCTAGATCACTTCACTACCGAGCATAGTGAAAAAATAGCTAAGATAGATGACAATCTAAAAGCTAGTGCACTAATTCTATCAACCGATCCAAATGCATTCCAACTGCATTATAAAAATATTGTTGAATATAAATGGTTAAAACTTGAAATACGAAAGGTAGAAAGAAAAATCAGAGATGAATTAATTGAGCTACAGGCCATGTTACTACCGAATCTCACATTATTCTTAACACACATGACTATGGAAAAGAATCTATTGTCACCCCAGAGATGTCAGTAACAAAAATCATATATGACATGCACGCTCAAATCACTTTGGATAAAATGACCCTAGAACACTTGAAGGAGAAATGGGAAAATATGATGGCAGCCATTCAACAATCTCATTCACACATTTTTAACAAGTTTTAAGCTCTACATCTTTGTCATTACTTTCAAAAAAGGGGGAAACATGTACATACATTGTATCTACATACCGAGGCATGCACATAAGGGGAGTCATTGTAAAGGTAAATACTTGGTGTATATACTGTACATATTAGTTTTTGATACTAATTACAAAGGGGGAGATTGATAATCCATAAAGGATCAGAAGTTGTCATTAGTATATAAGCAGACAATTTTGGTCGGTCGGTCATGATCACCGAGTGATAGCACTCATTGAGGGACAACATTCACCAAATGCAGCGATCACCAAAATATGTTGAACACTGAGTGATAGCACAATCACCGAGCAGTATATCAACTAAGCTGCATCACTGAGCACCAGTATACGAAGCCATCACTGATAACCAGTCTACACCGAGAGATAGCATTTCACCAAAAAAAGTGGATCTCACCTACACGTCAGCTAAAGCACTTTAATCTTTAAAACAAATTTTCCTTAGCTGGATAACCATTTTTTGTGGATCAAGAAAAGTGTTAATTGTGGATGTAATTAGTTAACTGATTGTATTCATGCAAACTAGGATATCAAGGTCAAGTTGTAAACCTTTAATCTTAGAGTTTATCAAGAAAAGAATGAAACCTAATTAGGTCAAATATTTTGTATGTAGATATAATAATCAATAAAGAATGAAATGATTGTATCCGCCAAGGATATCTATGGATCAGATAGAGATTTTCATGCATAAGGATAGAAAAAGGAGAACCCAGTTTGTAAATAATTACATACAAGGCTAGCAAGCAGAACAAAGGTATTGTTCATCACAATAAGGTGATATATATTTTGTGTACTTAATGGATCTATAATCAGCAATTTAAGATTGCAGCAATCAGGTCATATATTTTGTTACTCTCTAAAAATTGAAGCAAATAGCAAAATCCTTTCACAAGGTGGACTTAACAGTCTTTTTGTAAATCTCTTAACTGAGTGCACACATACATTGTGTTGCTAAAATCTCTTTATCGAGTAAACTTAGCAAGTCTAACATGTTACTCCTAACAGAGTAAGATCATTAGAAGTGATCACAACTTATATCCCTAACGGGCACCTTCCATTCTACAGATAGTGAAGCTTTATGGGTTTCATCCCCACCATATTGTTTACCTTCTAACAAGGGTTTCTGCGTGATCAAATACTTGTGTCATGTGTAAATGAGTTTCATGAATATTTCAAGGTTTTTTTACATACATTTACATTTTTTCTATGATATTGCATGTATGAAGTAGAAAAGCTACAGTGGTCAGTTATGCAAGTAATGAGTACTAAGGTTTATTTTGTAAAAGTTTTTAAGGGTTCTGATTCACCCCTCCCCTCTCAATACACACCCTTCCATTATTCCAACATTATCTTGGTTTGAAGATCATATGAGAGTAAAAGGAGTGGATTTCAAATTATGTGCCTCAACAAGCCCATCATTGACAAGGCCCTTGTTAGTGTTCTTAATCCAAAAGTGGTTGCTATTACTTAAAGTGTGATTATGTTTGTTGGAGTTGTTGTGATTGTTAGGATAATTTTTGTTTTCCTTATAGAACTTGATTTCTCCACTTTTCAACAAAACTTATTTGCTTGTAACTCCATTTTCAATCATATCTTGGAAGGAACATTGACATTTCAATCTCAATCAATAGTTCATCTCCGTGTTCAAACTATTCATAAAAATTTCCATTTTTTCCTTCTCGAGTACACTTCTAGGGTATCGAGAAAATACCACCCTCCATCTTTGCAAGAAAGTAAAGAATTATTCCCCATCATGTTGCTCGGTGTTAGATAAGTTAATCATTGTGACCTCATGTTTGATTTTATATGAGTAATGAGTCACAAACTTGGAAGCTAGCTCTTTAAAAGTTCAAATACCAGATGGTAACTTGGAAAGCCATTCCATTGTTTCTCCTCCAAAACTCCTTGGAAATAACTTCATTAAATAGGTGGTATTGTGCATGAATTCCAAGCTCAAAGCAAAAAATTCCCTTAAATTATCTTGCAGATCAGATGCCCCCTCATACTTGTCATACTTAGGGAAAAATGCATTCATGGGGAATGGTACCATAATTAAATATTTTTCAAATGGAAATGGACATAAAGCCTCAATCAAAAATGGCTTAGGACCCACGCTTGTCTTCATTTTATCCAATTGCAGTTGGAATAATTTAAATTGTTTATTCATGATATCGATTGGATTAGCCTCGTCTTCTTTCTTCTTCAATTGATCGTCATCATAATCATGGGGAAGTTTCACCCTCGCTTGTGCTAGGTCAAATAAATACTTCTCCCTATCTCTTTCTAGGACTTTCTCCATGAGTTTCATGAAGAATGGACTTTGCAATGCCTCATCTAATCTTTCTTCAGTAGCCTCCTCTTCTTGAGGGTCCTTATTCCCTCCATTGTTATCAATGCCTTGGTTATTAGGGTCATTTCCTCCTCCATTACCCCCACTATTGTTGGCATATTTATTTCCACTACTTTAGTTGTTAGTGGTGTCCTTGTTGACAAGATTAATAAGGTCGGGATCCATGTTTCCAAAGGGGAAGGACCTCCTACTTGGTTTCACCTATTTTTCATGTTCAACCATTTTTTGTGAGGAAGTAAATGTGTCACTCAGAAAAGGAATTTCTTGCCTAAGATAGGTCCCATCGGCTTGCAAGATTGCCTTAATATAATGGGATCTTGTAAAAGCTGGAATTAGCATGGAGCATAAATTCTTGGCTTATCCCTTTAAACAGTCCCTTAAAAAAATAACTTTGAATTTCTCAATCTGAGGGGATGTGACCAATCCAAAATGAGGTACATAAATAATTCTGAAAAGGGTATCCAATTATAAATTCAAAATTTTTCCAAACCCTTGGGAAATACCCTTTGTTTTGCAGTCTCAAACTATAAGCGCTACTTCAAAGTATAGTACGTGTTGCTTCAATATATAGTATGCTCTTACTGGAAAACATGAATGCACTACTTGCATGTTAATAAGCGTTATTTGGCTATGTAAATGTGCCACTTGAGGTTGCAAAGCGTTGCTTCAATATTCACACGCCTTGTTTAAAATATCTATACATGTCACTTTAGGTTCCAAAGAATCAAAATAATTCTTGTACGTGCCATAAGAAGTTTTGAATGCGTCAGATAAGTGTGAAAATTGTAGTTTGTCATTGGTTTGATAAAAAAAATTAAAAGTTGATAAAGTGATCAGATGTTTTTGGATGTTTTTCTCTTGCAAAATAAACATACAATCATGGCACCCACACCAAATATTTATTTTGATCCCTAATACTACACAAAAGTGTATATTTTTTATCTTTTCCATGTGTTTCAATAAGAAAAGTCTCCACGCAATCTACTTATGGTCAAATTGGCTCTTAATGATGGCTTTACAAGGTAAGCATTGGTATTTTAACCAAGGTTTTAATCAGGGTTCTGTTAGAAATATCTTGAGTTTTATCCCCCATTATAGAGGCCTCCCACACACATAAAAACATGATTTTGCACAATTCAGAAGGACTACTAGAGGAGGTTTGATTCTCAATCTATCACATCACCCATCCCATTAAGGATGAATGCATTTTTATTATAGTGGGTTGGATTACCACGGCTAAGATGGTTGTATACACTGATGTAATGACAAGTCTTTCTCACAACCCTATCTTCTCCTAAGGTCTTCTATAGGCCACTTTTCTAGCCTATTAGGGTCCCTCACAAACCCTAATTCACAAGGATTCTATTCTCAATCCTTCACCTATTCAACTTGTCCACACCAATGATGAAATCAACTCAATTGTCCACACACCCCATGGATGTCTTCTTGCATCTGTAACACCCCAAAATTGGCATCTTGAAATCCTAACCAATTTTGTTGCATTTGTCATTCTTCTAAAATCATCAAAGTCCTATTGTACTAGGCAATTCTGAGTTTTCACTGACTCTACTCGACCTGAGTGTCAAATGCAGAAAATCCTAAATCTGTACTAATCATACATCATATTTAATTCCTAAATATCTATCTGGCTAAACAAACCCTATGATCGAATTAATTTAATTAATAAAGTCCTAGCACTTTAATTAAATTAAATTCACCCTCTTTAGCTGAGACACATGAAAAGGAATTAAATAATATTTAATTATTAAATAAATATCCTCATTTTCAATAATTGAATTTAATTGTTCAGATAATTGAGAAAAAGCAATTATGAGGTCATATTTATTTAATTAATTGGATATTCTCTCAAAAATCTTATCTCTATTCAGAAATGGAAACTTTGAATTTATTATGCTTTAAAGAGAAATAAAATAATTAAATTCAAATAAAAAAATATTAAATCAAAGAAAGAAAATAGTTAAAGCAGGAAGAAAACAATTTATTGAGTTCTTTTCAATAAAGCTTTATGTTTTTAACTGGCTTTTCTATTTGTTTTTATTTTCAAAAAGGAAAGTTTCTATTCTGATCCTCTCATAGTCTATAAAAGAACTCTCATTCTTCATTCAAACCCCCTGAATTATTAGAGAAAAATTGCATTGTTAGAATACCGAATTGTTGTCTCATTTTCGTAATATCATATAGATTAACTTCATTTTGCAAATAAGATAGTTTCAATTTCTAGACTAAATTGCATTGAAATCATGTCTTAGCTTAATCTCTCATATTTCATTTTCTT
>MU228079.1:17979-40588 GCA_018584345.1 Thuja plicata
TACAAAACCCTGTTAAAGGTATATGGCTCACTGCCTAGGCTCACTACCCAATAAGATGAAGGCTACAACCTTCTGAAAGATGATATGCACTATATCAAAATGAACTGTTGTGATGACACTGTTGTCTAATCAGTTTTGTGTATGCACAAATGCTCTTACTCTCTTAAAGAGCTATATCATATACTGACTTCATTATACTGTCCCTCTGTATCTTCCTCTTTCATAATAATCGACACTTCTAACATTACTTTATATTACATACTTATATGTTCATATCTGAATAGGCGCGACCCAAAACAAAACACTAGTCGGCCCTAAAAAAAAATATACAATACTTCCAAACAAGTCGGCTCAAGTGTGTTTACTACAATGATAATTACATCATTACAAACATATAACAAAAGGCGCTTAGCCATTACATCATAAAATAATTCACGCTGATCAAAACAGTAGTCGGCTTCCATGCTCTGTCTTCTGGACTGCTGGTCTACTGATCTGCCTATAATTTTTCCTTGTTGTAGTTCCGTACTATGTGTGTCTAGATGTAGCATGTACACATGTCATAAAACTTATATCTAAATGCGCATAAGCTGAATCGATCTCTCGCACGTGCGCTGATGTGTTGATCATTGAGTATCTCTGTCTGCCCTATTTTCATACTTAGTCATTTTGTCTTTCATGATAGAAACTAATCATGACTTTGTTGCCATGATGAAAACACAAAATGAGTCATGCATCCTTAGTAATTCAACTTTCCAACAATATCCCCCTTTGTCATTTATGGCAACAAAGCAATGTGGCCAAGTTACTCAATATGACTTAACACAAAATGTGACTTGTATATCATAACTTATTGATATATACATATACTTTTTCACATATACACATTCTATATTACTCCCCCTTTGACATTAATGACAATGGTGTACAAAAACTAGTAAGTCTTCTGCATACTTACTCCATGTAAACTTCAGGGTATACAATTTGAAGAGATTGAATCTCTTTCTGCCAAAATACTTTCATAGCATCAACTGTCTGAAGATGAGCGCATAGAGCATATGTCAGTTTCTCCATTTTTATCAGATCCATGCAAGGACCTTGATCATATGTCACCATGGTGTCATCAATCTATTTAATGTTCTCATTAAGGACTGCTAGAGATGGTGCAAGTACATTTCTCAACTGGGTTTGTCTTATTCTTATCTTGCTGATTTCTAATTTTGCCTTCTCAATTTTATCCAACTGTCCTTGATAGACATTATTGCATATGTTCATGTCTTGTGTGGATGATTCAACTGATTTTCTGATGCTATCCACCATTAACTCTGCCTCTTCTACCTTTTTGGTGTGCTCAGAGGTGAACTTCACTCTGTCCATGCAGTTTGCTATGATTCTCTTGCCTTTAGTTGCCAACTCTTTTAGTATGGATTGCCCAATTTTTAAGGAGTTCAAGTCTAAGGTAAAGTTCTTTACCAAATCATTCAGTCTCTCCTTCTTGTATTCATCTTCTGCAATCTTAGTAGTGGAGTCTACTAAGCTTATAAAGTGATATTTGAAGTTTGACAAAATGTTGTCCACATTTTCAACACATTGGACTTTAGCTACTTTCTGATCAGTAGGCACTAAGTCATTCAATATGTTTACTATTTCTAAAAAGTGAGGATTTCTCATCACTTGTTTCTCTTTTGCCTTTTCCATAGCAAGAATGCTGATCTTAATTAGGTATTCTTCTCCCCATGCATCAAAACTTGCTGAATCAGGAGTTAACCTTGACAACAATGAGGTAGATGGTCGAGTGGATGGTGAGAATATAGTATTCTAACTTGTATCCATGTAGTCAACCTTTACTAGTTTCTCTTTTATTGGTGTCTTGTCACCTTGAGTATCTTCATTTATGTCAGTTTGATCATTGATGGGAACTTCATCTTGTTGTGCAGAGGTATCATTAGTGCACATTTTTTCAGTGCTTACAAATTCCTTGTCAACTTTGTCCCTATCTTTTTTAGATGTAGTCATGGTTATCTTGACATTGTCAACTACTATAGTGTCTTCTAAATCTTTATCTATATCAGAAGTTATTGTCACTGTGGGCGCTGAAGCCTATGGACCTATCATAGGAGCAATCTGAACCACTGGTTTTGTAACCTATTTGGGAGGAGCTAGATTAACTTTTTCTATAGGCGTCATTGGTGAATACATGTGTCTATCCATAAACACTTGAGCAAATGCCTTTTCAGTCTCCTTACCTATCTTCTCATATTATTTGTTCATAATCTGTAAGGTCCTTGTCTTAGTTTGGAGATGAGGCTTCACCAGATCTAATAATATAGCCTTCTCATCATGCGAGCATACAGGAAGAAGAGTATCCAATGTTTCTTCTATTATCCTCATGTCTTCCTCAATTGCATGTCTTTTCATGATCTCCAACAAGTTCCATAACTGATCCAGTATCACTGTCTTGAGTTCAAGAGCTGTCTTTTTGAACTTGATCATATGAGATATGATCATAGAGTGTATCTCAGTCTTATCAATTCCTTGATATTTGTCATAGACTTTAGAAAGTGCATCTAATCTCCCTTCATTTACAATCATGTTTCTTAACACATTTAGACTAGGTCTAAATCCTACCTCAGGAGGAGCTTGAGTATTCTTTGCTTTGCTCTGAGTGTTCCTTGAGGATGGGTGATTTATGGGCACCTATTTTCTTCCTCTAGTCTTCTTGCTTGGTGTAGACAATGGAGATGAATCTAAGTCAATGGTGGTAGAGGGTGCAGAGGTGCTCTCTACTTTATTCTTCTTCTGGATCTGTTCAGCTTTCTCAAGTTCTTTTTCTATCTTGGCATCTCTGGCTTTATCAAGATCTTCTTGAGTGACTCCATGAACTTTTAGTATGTTAGATGTAATTCTGGATGCTTTCCTTTTATTATCAGCACTGTGTAAGATAGTATCCACTTCATTGGTCTTCTCTCTATAAGTGCCCCACCTGGGCTCATTAGGATCTTTGGGCACTGACAATAGAACTTGCGCATATCCTTCTAACACATGATCTTCCACTTCATAACCAAGAGGATGAATCCATTTGGTTCTAGCTTCAACTGCCTCCATGCATGTGCAATCTATTTCTACCATGAAACATATGATATCCTTGTATTTGTCAACTATCTTCTCACATAGTCTGAACCTATTCTGCATTTTTATCCTGAATGTCTTTATATCCATATCCATGGCATCCCTTGCACTGCTCTCTAAGGTGACCTTAAGAGAAATCTGAGACATTGTGGGTTCGCTCCTATCTAGGTAAAGGTTTGCAACCTTTCCAACTATATGGAAATACAAGTAGATGATCAGAGATCCAAACCTGAATGTCTTGCTCCTGTCATGCTTGATAATTCGAATGTTTTCATTCAATTGACCATGCAATATCTCACATAGGTTGTATTGAGTGTTTTCCTTCACCATTCTTATAGCTGCTAGGACTGTTGCTATAGAGACACTGTTCAACTTGCTTGCTTACTGAAACTTATACCCAAGTATCATTGTTAAGAGTTTTATGTCATCTTCTTTGATAGGGTCAACTGTCATTCCGCGCTTGTCACTCCTAAATAGGCAAACTTTCTCAATTTGTTTCTTGACATCTTTACCAATAGGAAAAACTGGTCTAGTCTTGGGAAGTCTAGTTAATTCATGGATTAGGTCTATAGTGATGCGCACAGGGACCTCACCAATCCAATAAAGATCATCATGTATTCTGCTTAACAAAATCTTCACCCACTCTGGCTCATCAAACTCATGCGCATTCAAGTATTCAAAAATAGGGTTATATGTCAAGTGTGCGAACTCATCCTTGAATGTGTAATCAGGTTTCATCATTGATCCCATATGAGTGGCTATGCTGATATCTCCTATTGTTTCCTTCTTACAGTAAATATACGCGCAGATATCTTCCATGTGAACAACACCTAGCAGGGTTTTGGAGAAATCCCCTTCCACATCATCCAGTGTGGATTTGAATGGATGCCTCTTGAATACAAATATCTTCTTCTCTACTATATCAAACACAACTGGGGTTGCCATACTTACTTGGAACTTTCTTAAGTAGGGTTTCATGAAATTCTGAAATGGTGCAACTGCTAGGGTTCCGTTTCAAACTCCTTATCCATTCACTCAATTTCCAAATCTCTTATGCTTTCATGCCTTGATGTCTAGTGCTCCAATTCTCTCCAAATTCTATGCTCTTTGAATGCAAGTGTGAGAAAGATCAAACACTTACTTTCTTTTATACAATCTACCGCATTTAATATTTGCAACCATAAGAAAATTACTCAGAGATTTTGAAACTTAGATCCTGATGCATTTTAGACAGTGCATGAATGCACATAGCAATATTATGTTCTTATAACCATGATATCATAGGTGCATACTCAGAGATGAGTATACCAACCGCGCAGGGGTCTTGAGCTAGAATAGCTCCCCCTAAGACCAAGAAGGTCTGTTCAAGCAGAAGTAGAGGGTGCGTCCACTATGGATGCATCAACTACTTTGTCAACATCATTGTCCTTCTTTACTTCAACCCAAATTTTGCTTGAACCTTCATTTTCTTGAACAAACTTAACTTCTCCTTTCTCTTCAAATAATGATTTCTTAGGATCTTCTTGTTTTTGAGTTTTGGATCTACAAACCTTGATATGTGTCCAGCCTTTCCACATGTGTGACAAATTATAGGAGTTTTGATTCTCTTGTTCATCATGTTGCATTGCTTTGATGTGTGTCCATTGTAGTTACATATATAACATGTAGTGTTCTGCAGATTTCTTTGAGGTTGATTTCTCTAATTGTTTTGATTCATTCATCTCTGATTCTGTTGTGACTAATTTCTTTGATTTGTTCTGCAATGTATAGCCCTGTGACCAAATTTATTACAAGAGAAACAATAACCATTAAAAGGTCTTACCTCTTTGAAATATTTTGCCAAATGACCATTTTTTTGCATGCATAACAAGTTCTGTTAACTTGCTCGATTTCCCTTTTTGGTAGATTTGCTTTAATCTCTTCAACATTTTCAACTTTCCTTGCTTCTGAAGATGCTTCATGAGTTTTCTCTCTTTCTTGTAATGAATTGACTTCATTTTGTGTTATATTGAATCCAAGACCAGTAGTGTCACCTTTTTGCTTTTGTGCATTGAGCTGAGATTAAAGTAAATCAAAACTTGTGTGGAGTTTACCAATCTTATCCTTTGCTTCTGTTAATTCAGATTCCAACTTCTTTTTTATGTTTTCCAATTCCAGAACTTTCATGTTTGCTTTTAAAAGTTCATCATCTAGTTGTTTGCTTTCTTTGATCTTTTCTTCAATAGCAATTTGGCTGTCTGTGAACTGTTCATCCAGATTCTCAATTTTATCTTTCAGAGACATATTCTCTTCATTGAGATTTTTGATCATTTTTCCTAAGTCACTTGTAGAATAATCTTTCAAATCTTTTCTTATTTTTTTTATAAGCATTTGTGAGCCATCAAATTTCAGTCTAAGTTCTTCATTTTCTTTTTCAGATCTATCAAGATCTTCAAGAGCTGCTTCAAGATTCTTTTTCAAGATTTTTTCTTCTATTGAGTTAATGATCACCTCAAGTGGTTAAACTTATTTGCTGAGGACCAGAGCTCTGATATCAATTGTTAGAAACACTGAGAGGGGGGGTGAATCAGTGTTTGTCTATTAATTACTTTTTAGCAACTTTAAACATAAATCAAACATACATAGAATGAAGCTTAACATAAGAACTCATAACTCATGATATGATTACGAGGAAACCTTGATCGGAGAAAAACCCCAGTGGGAATTAGTACCCACAAATATTATACTAAGTATAATGAACTTGTGAGAGTTCCTTTGCCCTGTTAGAAGCAGTCTTTACAATATGAGTACAATGACTTGGTTAAAGGTCTGACCCTGTCAGGAGTCTTTTACAAAACCCTGTTAAAGGTATATGGCTCACTGCCTAGGCTCACTTCCCACTAAGATGAAGGCTACAACCTTCTGAAAGATGATATGCACTATATCAAATTGAATTGCTGTGATGACATTGTTTTTTGATCAGTTCCATGTATGCGCGAATGCTCTTACTCTCTTAAAGAGCTATATCATATACTGACTTCATTATATTGTCCCTCTATATCTTCCTCTTTCATAATAATTGACAATTCTAACATTACTTTACATTACATACTTATATGTTCATATCCGAATAGGCGCGACCCAAAACAAAACACTAGTCGGCCCTAAAACAAAATATACAATGCTTTCGAACAAGTCAGCTCAAGCGTGTTTACTACAATGATAATTACATCATTACAAACATATAAAAAAAGGCACTTAGCCATTACATCACAAAATAATTCACGCTGATCAAAACAGTAGTCAGCTTCCATGCTCTGTCTTCTGGATTGTTGGTCTACTAATTTGTTTGTAACTTTGCCTGATTGTAGTTTCATACTATGCGTGTCTAGATGTAGCATGTACACATGTCATACAACTTATATCTGAATGTGCATAAGTTGAATCAATCTCTTGCACATGTGCTAATGTGTTGATTTTTGAGTATCTTTGTCTGCCCTATTTTCATACTTAGTCATTTTGTCTTTCATGACAGAAACTAATCATGACTTTGTTGCCATGATGACAACACAAAATGAGTCATGCATCCTCAGGAAGTCAACTTTCCAACACTAATATGATCATGAAAAACCTCCAATGGATAGGAATTTTTATAATAAGGCAATTGAATACAATACAATGCCTAATAACTTAGATTGTAATGAAACCCTAGTCGATTCCAAGAACTTACTTCAAACTAGTCAAAATGGGGCTACAAGGAATTAGGCATGATTATACACCTTTTCGCCCTTAACTCCAAAATCCTCTTAACAAGATGGAAAAAAAAGTCCATATCTTGACACCCTTTTGGAAGACCTTTAGGATTTATCAGGTTTTACTTCCCCAAATTGTCCGTACAGGGGTTTTCTATAAACAAGCCTAAAATCAAGGGTTTCGCAATTTGAAGAGAACAACTGTAAGGTTTTGTTCTTTCGCCATGAAATAATCATCACAAAAAATTATCCTTGTACATGGAACTTCTTCACACTCATATCCTCCTCCCCACATTCTTTGATTGAAGTAACCAATGCATTCAGTCCCTCCTAATGCTTCTGCAACTCACTCTGATCCCTAGCCATGCACCTCTGGCTCACCTAGGGCATCACTGAAAAAATAGCTCTCTTTATTTCTAGGGCCAATCCTCTTGCACAAATAATTTAAAAGGATTCATCTTCAAAATCCCAAGGAACCGTAAAAAATACATGGTGGAAAGAGGAGTTATGACTCCATTACTAAAAATTGTCTGGATCAGACCAGCAACAGTAAAGAACACAAAAAATTTACAAGAAGTGAATAAAACTAAAAAAAAGTACTACCTAATGCCACAAATAATTAAAATATAAAATACCCTACATCATTCATGAGTTACAGTGCTAAAAACAATCCATTAAAGATCCATTGTAATGCAAAAACAACAAAATTCTACACACAGTCACATATGCTTGCTTGAATTAAAAAATGTAGGTCCGTACATTGACAACCAACCTTGCTACCATGTCCAAATTCCACTAATATAGGGTGTAAAATTAGTTATCAACCCCTTAGGGAATCCTTTGAACAATTTTTCCAAATCTTGCAAATGTTTTTGGAGCAACTTTGGAAAGATGCAACTTTGACAACTTTTCCCATTTCTTACAAACCATATTAAAATGGTTCCAAACTTCACAAAACTTCACCAAAGACCCAAGTAAGGGTATAAATATGATTTTGACCTACCTTAGACTCTATTTACCTCATTATGAAATCATCATGACACATGTACCAATTATAAGTCTTTACAACATAATATCCCTAATTGTTGATAGAAGTAACCCCAAGGTATGCTCACACAATGCTCTAAACAGGAATTTGCTTGCCCTAGTCCACTTAGGATCCTAATTATCTTCTAGGACCTCAATAGCCTCAATAAAATTATCCTAATAATAATCCTAACTCTTCTCTAAGAGTCACTCTTCTTGTGTTTCACCTTGAGGGACAACTACCATTAGTTTTGTCTCAATAATTCACACTTGCCTTGAAGGATTCCAAACCTAAACCCTTCATGAAAACTCCAAGAATGCTATAAGGGAATTTTCCACTACTTTTATGTTCATTCTACATCCATTAATTCCCATTTTCATAGGTCTTTATTCCCAATTTGGTCGAGTTCCAAAGCTTCTCTCAAAATGATCCTATTAGGCCTAATTGACCAATTAGCCGTATCTAGAGGGTTTTTCTGGATTTACTTCTAAATCTTCCAAAAAAACCCTAAAAATAATCTAGGATCTAGATACCCTTTTTGAATACCTAAAGTATTTTCAAGGTCTAGGGTCCCCAAGCCTTTCATACACCTCTTTCTTGAATTGTAGGGCTATTAGGCCTATTTTGTCTCTTCACAAGCAGTTCACTAACTTTGATAGAAAAATATATCCAAATGGATTGGATGAGATTTGAATTTGATACCAGGGATCTATAAGACCCTAAATACTCTGAGACCACACTTGGTTCAGAACTTTCATGCATGCCCTTGTCTCTGCATTCATCTTTTCCCCTGCCATACACCTAATCGGACAGTCCTAGTTCATCTAGGGCATGGCTATAAAAATAGAAAATTGACTCCACTAACCTCCTACTTGAAAATTTACACTATAAAGAGGCTCCCCTAACTCATTCATTCAACCTTTTGAGTTTCCCATGGTTTTATTTCATGGGGGAGCCATAAAACCAAAATTGCACTGAACTAGACCAGCAGACTCTCTAAAATTTAAACAATTTCCTACAGCTAACAAGTTAACACTACACTACTTTCTCCTTGAATGAAAAAGTATTTAATATGTTCCTACTACATGAATCCACAAATAGATCAATTATTTCAATCCATTAAAACACAAATAACATTCAAATGAGTCGACTGTACTCTGTATATCTCAGAACACTTGCTCTATTGCTTTCAAAAACTTGCTTACAATCAAATCTACCTCAGGAAATGAGCCATAGAGTGCCATAAGATGCTTCCTCCACCATTTCAAGACACTTTCATTTATTTCCCACTCCTAGAATAAGGGGAATCCAAAGTTGTCGAGTTGCATGCAACATTTTCAAAAGGTTGCAAATGTTGTGATGACAACTTTTGAGCATCTTTTGCATTTATGATGCAAACTATCTTTTAGGGATTATAACCCATACAAATCGATGAACTAACATCATTAAAGCCTTTTTAATCATCTTTCTCACCTTACATAGGTCTAGGACACATTTAGACCCCATTTCCCAAATTTGGGCCTATTCTAACGATTAAACACTTAAAAGAAAACTAAACTAAACTAGAATGAAATTAGCACTAACCACTAATTCACCTAGTCACACACAACAAAAAGACCTTCTAAGGTCTAAGAAAAAACATATTGACTTTTCTAGAGTCGGTTACAAGACAAAACTAACTAGGGCTTTGAGGATATCCTAGGTTCTCCTGCATCATCCTCCCCATATGAAAAGACTTCAATCCACCCTTGGATTGAGTAAGTTGAGGTCAATGCCCAACTTTTTGAACTTTGTTTCCTTTATCCATACTACATCTACATATGGTTTTCCATGCCACTTCACTAAGTGTTCTTGATATTCCTTCTTCCTTGTCTTCTTGTAGACTCTGGAATCCAGTATGTGTTCTATTTTCTTGATTGGTGCAGATGGCAAGATGAGTTCTTCCACCTCATGTATGACTTCAGTCAAAATCTGATCTACATATGGGATTGGGCCTTTATATAAAAATAGGTCTGCAACATTAAACACCGGAGAGAGACCCATATCCTCTACATGTTCTACCTTGTAGGAATTTGCTCCATATTTGGCCAATATAACACATGGGCCAATTGTTCTTATCTGAAGCTTATGTGGTATTTATTTTTGTAATCTTTCCTTGTTGAGGTGAACCGTCACTAGATCCCCATCTTTGAATTGGACATCTCTTTTCCTCTCATCCACTTTGCTCTTAGTCTTCTATGTATTTTCAATGAGTGTCTTCCTCACTATCTCATGGACTTCTTGTATAGAATGTGCAAATTCATCAGCATAGCCACTTCCCTTGACTCCATCCTTCAGATCTCAAAGCTCATTTATGCCTCTTGGATGAAGGCCAAAAACTATTTCAAAAGGACTCTTACTAGTAGTCCTATTCACTGTGTCATTGTAGGCATATTCTTCTTGCCTAATGAGTTGGTCCTAAGTTTGACCATACTCCTTAGTTAGACACCTTAGGAGATTTCCAAGGTTCCTATTGACTGCCTCTGTTTGGCCATCAGATTGAGGATGGTATGCAGATCCAAAAGACAAGTTTGTTCCCAACTTCTACCAGAGTGTCTTCCAAAAATGACTCATAAACTTTGTGTCTCTATCAGACACTATGCTCAGTGGAAAACCATGTATTCTAACTACCTCCTTGAAAAATAGGGAAGCTATCTGAGTGGCATCATTTGTTGTCTTGCAGGGTACAAAGTGTGCCATCTTGCTAAATGTGTCCACAATAACATAAATGTTATCCATTCCCTGCTTTGTCTTGGGCAATCCCACTACAAAATCCATACTCAAACATTCCCATGGTCTGGTTTGAATGGGTAAAGGCTGGTATAGGCCTACATTAGTAGATGTACCTTTTGCCTTCTAATAGATAACACAACCTTCTACATATCTCTTAACATCCAAATTCATCTTGGGCCAAAAGTAGAATGTTTGAACTAATTCTTGAGTTTTGTTAACACCAAAATGGCCACTAAGTGCACCATTGTGTTTCTCTTGTATTAGATTCTCCCTAATAGACTCACTAGGGATACACAATTGACTCCCTTTAAAAAATAGACCACTCTATAAAGTATACTTAGAGAATTGACTATGAGAGTGATTTTTTGTATTCTTGGCATACCTTGTAAATGCCTGCAAATTCCTCATCTTCACCATATAGGTAGTTGAAGTTGTCTATCCCCATGCTCTATAGTTGGATCTCTTGAATGGTAAAGGGTCTTCTACTTGAGGCATCTGCTACCTTATTCTGCAACCCCTTCTTGTGTTCGATGTTGAAGGTGTAGGCTTCTAGGTATTCAACCCACTTCATATTCTTGTCACTGAGTTTATCTTGAGAGTTCAAGAAACTTAATGCTTGATTGTCTGAATAGAATCTGAACTCTTTTGTAAGAAAATAATGCTTCCACTTCCTCAGTGATTGGACCAGAGCATACATTTGTAGGTCATAAGAAGAGTATTTCTTCTTAGCTTCACTTAGTTTCTCAGAGTGGAAGGCCACTGGTCTTCCCTCTTGGCTCAAAACAACACCAATGGCTACATTGATGGCATCACATTCCACTGTAAATAGATTTTCAAAGCTTGGTAAAATCAAAATTGGTTGGGTAGCAATCTTCTTTTTCAGCAGCTCAAACCCATGGTTAGCTTGTTCATTCCACACAAATTTAGTCTTCATCCCATCCTTGATAGTATCAAGCATAGGAACACAAATTGCACTGAATTGTTTGATAAGATTTCTATAGTACTATGCTAAGCCATGAAAACTTCTTACCTCGGTGCTTGTTCTTGGAGTAGGCTAGTTGATGATGGCCTCCACTTTGATAGGATCCATCTTTAGGTTGCCTTGAGATAGCACAAATCCAAGGTACACTAACTCTTGCTTGATGAATTCACACTTCTCCAAATTTATCATCAGCTCCTCCTCATGTAGCTTCTTGAAAACCATTTATAGGTGTCTAATATTTTCTTCTCTTATCTTACTATAGATGAGCATATCATCCAAGTAGACTACCACAAACTTTCCAATATAGTCTTTAAGGACTTCATTCATCAACCTCATGAATATTGATGGGGCATTGGATAACCCAAATGGTATGACAAGCCACTCATACATTCCTTTTGTGGTCTTGAAGGTTTTTTTCCACTCATCTCCCTCATTTACCCTGATTTGTTGATAACCACTCTTTAGGTCTATCTTGATAAAATACCTTGCTCCTCCTAGATAGTCCATTAGGTCTTCTATCCTAGGGATAGGGAGCCTATACCGAATGGTTATTCTATTTATTTCTCTGGATTTAGTAGATAACCTCCATGTTACTCCCTTTTTAGGGGCTAAGACAGTGGACACAACACAAGGGATAATGCTCTTCCTAATCAAACCTTGGCTTAGTAGTTCTTGAATCTACCTAGCTATCTCCTCATTTTGTTGAGGAGTCATCTTATATGTAGCCTTATTAGGTAGGGTAGCTCCAGGGATTAGGTCTATTTGGTGGCTTAATAACATATTAGGTGGTAGGGATGATAGTTTTCCATCACTGACTATGCTTTCATACTTCTGCAGCAGCTCCTGCACTTCCTTTGGCAACTCTATCTTCTTTACTGCTCTGTCTACATTTTCTTCTTTTGGTTTCAACACCAATGCAAAACCAACTCCCTCTCCTTCTTCCAAGGCCTCTAATAACTCCTTCTCACTCACCATGAGAACATTTGGGCTAGATGACTTCATCTCTGCATCCTCTAGTAGTGACTAGATTTTGAATGTCACATTGTCCTTCTTGAAAGAGTATGAGTTCTTTGCACCATCATGCATGGCCTTTCTATTGAATTTCCATGGTCTACCTAGGAATAAGTGACATGTGTCCATAAAAAGGACATCACATAATAATTTTTCCTTATACCTCCCAATTGAAAACTCCACCCAAGCTTGCTCATTGACAAGGAAATATTGCCCTTTGTTTAGCCAGGTGACCTTATAAGGATTGGTGTGGGGTATTCTTTTCATTTTCAACTTGTTGACTGCTTCCTTTGAAACTATATTTTCAGTATACCCTAAGTTTATAATGACTCTACACACTTTTCCCATCATCTTACACTTCACTCTAAACAGTGACCTCCTCTGACTAGGCTCTTCTTTTACTGGCTCCTTAATCAGAGTTCTTATCATCATAAGGTTCCCACATTCTTCTGATTCTAGGGGAACCTCAGGGTGTTTGTTTCCACCATTAGTTTCTTCTTGGACATAGTTCACCCTCTTGTCACCTCCTTGAGAAGTTTAACCCTTCTCTGGACATTTGTATGTAGGATGTCCCATCTGATTGCAGTGGTAACACTTCATAGTGGCAAAGTAATTACCCCTACCTTGTTTGTTGTTTCTTCCTCTGCTATTAGAGTTCCTTCCTCTATTTTAACCCCCTCTATTGGAGTTTCCTTCTTGTTGTTCAAAAAATTTATTCTCCCCTTGGTTCTTGGATCCAGAACTCCTTCCACCATATCCACTTCTTTATCCTCTAGTGTCTCTTCCTCTACCTCTTCCTCTGGTAGTACTAGAGTCTTGTTTCTTCCTTAGCTTCACTTCAACTTTGATGGCAATTTGGTGGCACTTCTAAATGGTGTCTGAAGTCAAAAGACTCATATCATCTTGTATGGTCCACTTTTTCCATTAAGGTATCTTTCTACCTTAACCTTCTCATCCTCTGCAACTCTAGATCTCATGCAAAGTCTCTAAAATTCTTCAGTGTATGAGTTTACATCTAGGTCCTTGTGTCTCGAACCTTGCCTTCTCTTATGCAATTCAATTTCATAATCCTAAGGGATATAAGCATCTCTAAATTTTGCAACCATAGCCTTCCATGAAGCAATGGGCCTCTTTCCTTCCTTCTCTCTCATCTTGGATGAATTTCCACCAAGTGAGTGCAGACCCTCTTAGTCTATGTTTTGTGACCTTCACCTTTTGAGTCTCAGTGATTCCATCACACTTAAAATGGTTTTCTAGTTCCTCATCCAGTCAAGGACTATCTCTGGCTCCATCTTTCTAGTAAATATTGGAACTCCTTCTAGTGCTTTGCCACTCATAGCTTTTAAATCTTTCAGAAATGGCTCCTTAGTAAGGATAGGGTCAGCTTCAGGTACTTCATCATCAATGGCAATATCCTTTCCTTTCCCTTCAACTATGTCCTTTACTTCATCTACTTTCACATCAACTTCATCTACCTTTTTCTCCAATTGATCCAATCTGTCTCAGAGTATCCTATTATCCACTTCTTGATCATCTACCTTCTTGGCTAGCTCAGCATTATTCACCATTTTTTACTCTCCCATTGATTTAGTTGGTTGGAACATTAACCACAAGTCTGATCAGCAATGCTCTGATACCAATCTGATAGAAGTAACCCCAAGGTGTGCTCACACAATGAATGATATAGATAGGATTTTTCTTGACCTAGTCCACTTAGGATCCCAATTCTTCTTCTATGACCTCAATAGCCTCAAGACACTGAGCCTAAAAATAATCCTAACTCTTCTCTAAGTTTCACTCTTCTTGTGTTTCACCTTGAGGGACAACTACCATTAGTTTTGTCTCAATGCTTCACACTTGCCTTGAAGGATTCCAAACCTAAACCCTTCATGTCAACTCCACAAATGCTACAAGGTCCTTTTCCACTACTTTTATGTTCATTTTTCACCCAAACATTCCCATTTTCATAGGTCTTTATTCCCAATTTGGTTGAGTTCCAAAGCTTCTCTCAAAATGAACCTATTAGGCCTGATTGGCCAATTAGCCCTATCCAGAGGGTTTTTCTGGATTTACTTCTAAATCTTCCAAAAAACCAATAAAACTAATCTAGGGTATAGATACCATTTTTGAATCCTAAATTATTTTCAAGGTCTAGGGTCCCCAAGCCTTCTGTACACCTTTGTTCTGAATTGTAGGGCTATTAGGCCTATTTTATCTCTTCACAAGCAGTTCACTAACCTTGATGGAAAAATATATCCAAATGGATTGGATGATCTCTAAATTCGATGCCAATGATCTATAATATCCTAAGGACTCTGATACCACACTTGGTTCATAACTTTCATACACATCCTTGTCTCTGCATTCATCTTTTCCCCTGGCATACACCAAACCGGACAGTCCTAGCTCGCCTAGGGCATGGCTATAAAAATAGAAAATTGACTCCTTTGACCTCCTACTTGCATATGTACACTATAAAGAGGCTCCCCTAACTCATTCATCCAACCTTTTTATTTTCCCACGGTTGGACTTCATGGGGGAGGCATAAAACCAAAATTGCACTAAACTGGACCAGCAAACTCTCTAAAACTTAAAAAAATTCCTACATCTAAAAAATTAACACTACACTACTTTCTCCCTAAATTAAAAAGTCTTGAATATGTTCCTACTACACTAATCCACCAATAAATAAAGTATTTCAATCCATTAAGACACAAAGATCATTCAAATGAGTCAAATGTACTCTGTATCTTGGAACACTTGCTCTATTGCTTTCAAAAACTTGCTTACAATCAAATCTACCTCGGTAAATGAGCCATAGAGGGACATAAGATGCTTTATCCACCATTTTAGGCCACTATAATTTATTTCCAACTCCTAGAATGAGGGGAATCCAAAGTTGTCGAGTTTCATGCAAAATTTGCAAAAAGTTGCAAATGTTGTCAGTACAACTTTTGAGCATCTTTTGCATTTATGATGCAAAGTATCTTTTAGGTCCTCTAACCCATAAAACTTGATGAAATAACATAATTAAATCATTTTTAAGCCTCTTTCTCACCTTACATAGGTCTAGGACACATTTAGACCCCATTTCCCAAATTTAGGCCTATTCTAAGGACTAAACACTTAAAAGAAAACTAAACTAAACTAGAATGAGATTAGCACTAACCACTAATTCACCTAGTCACACACAACAAAAAGACCTTCTAAGGTCTAAGAAAAAACATATTAACTTGGCTAGATTCAGTTACAAGCCAAAACTAGCTAGGGCTTTGAGGATAACCTAGGTGCTCTGGCACCAATTGCACTTCTCAAAAAGGTCCTAAGACTCAAACTAAACACTTCCTATCTCACCTAGGATATGGTCAACATGACCTTAAGCTTTAATCAAGCTTATTACAAATTAAAATTCCATAAGAAAAACACACACACTTAACTACCTAGATTTCCAAAACAACCTATGGGTGCTCCTACACCACCCACTTGGGTCGTTCCCTCTCACCGTCCTCGTAAGGAAATTCTTGGGAGGTAGACCCTCTAATTTCCTAGCATGTTGATCATTAAAGCCAAAAATAAAGTGAGCCAATAGGTTTGGGAATTTTATTCACCCAAAAGGGTAAAGATCATATCCCTACTATCTTCCACTTCCAAATGACCTAGCGAATAACCGCTTCTCACCAACTCTCTGACTGCATCATTGACTGCCCTAAACTCTCATGAGCTCATGACTAGCCTCCACTCACCAGCACTTTATGCTAAAAGGCATAACCACTGTGATCTCATGACCACTTACTCTCTAGCTCGTGGACCTTGACCGCCAACCGTTGTGACCTAGCGACTAACTGTCCTCTCCAACTCGTCGGTTGATTTGTTAATCGCTTTCTTACCTCATGAGCTGGAGATTGCACTTTGTAACTATCACGCGTCACAATATAACTCATCCTTCATATGAAATGTCACTATCTATTCACCTTGTGCCCACAAAATATTTCAAGTTGTCATGTCTACATACCCCCATGTCATCCTTCACCAAACCACCTACTGTGCGCATGAATTGCCAAAATTCATGACTACCTTAAGCAACTCACAATGAGTGGGAGGGAACATATAAGCAATGTAAAAATACCCCATAGAATGAATGTGGGATAAATCCCTTACTCATCTCATGTGAACACTTCTACATGAGCTTCTGATGTTTGCTCTGTTTATCTGCATTTAACCTCTCTCTGACATGTTGAGCTCAAACCCTCTTGGGAGCCACATTTACGTCCACATGTCATGAAGAGGGAACAAAAAAATTTGTTTTGAAAAAGAAACAAGATTCTTCTACCAAATTGAGCCTGATTGAAAATTTTGGTAATAGTAACCAATGATATAAATGCATTCCATTTATTGATTAAAGTTGCTTTAATGGTATATTTTATGTTCTGTGGATGCCAAATAGATTTGGGAGGTATTTGTGATGGTTTGGGGGACTTATTTGCTTGGTATGTTGAACTCGTGTATTCTTTGTGCTATTTTTTTTATGCCTTAGTAGTATATTGATGTCATGTGTACTTCTAGATTGAGGTGAATAGAGTGGATTAGTGAGGTGTTGATGCAGTGTGTATGGTTGAGGTCTTATAATCCCACCATAGAGTGATAAGAGCTTATATTGAGACTTGCCCAACCATTTGGTGATTAGGACTTACATATTTTTGGATTGGTTTAGTATCCAGCCACTCATGTTGTGATAGGATCTTATTGTGAAACATTCCCACACATGTAGTGATTAGACTTACTTGACCATAGACTTCCTTGCTTTCCATTGTATTGTCCTAAAAATTTAGCACCTATAATTGGATGCTTTAGAACCTATTAGGCTTCATTTTGGTGATTTCAAGGTCTGAATGCCCGTTATTCTTGATCCATGTGACCTTTCTATTCTTTTCCCACACCTATTCATTTTCCATGATATCCTAATGAGATTTGAGCCTATTTTACCTAGGGCACGTCACAAATGACGATCAATCCCTAGGGTTTTGGGCCCAAATTTTTCCTAGAGCCTGATATTAGGGTCTTCTTCTAAGGTTTTCAATTGTGGTCAACCTAGATCAAATTTGAATCCAAAAATGATGGATTTACCATAAAAGGACTTCCTTTCTCCTTATTTTTCTTAATTCAATCAAGTGCAAGAATTTTGGCAATCAAAGTGATCAAGATTTCAAGAAAGGAAGAATAATTGAGGATTTGGATTCAATTTTTTAAGGCATGCATCCAAGTCAAGATCTTCAAGTGTCTATTTCTTAAATATCCATAAAATCAAAGGAAATATTCTCCAATTGATGCACATTTCTCTCCCATGATGGCCACGTAGAGGAATTCTCAATCAAGCAAGAAGATTCATGTATCCTTCTCTTTCTTTATCCTTCTTTGCATGTGGTTATCAAGCATATCTACATTCTAGATATTGGAGTGGAAATCATAGATCTATACATTTGTGAGGGAATCATTGATCCTACATCAAATTCTGAGGTCAACTCTTTGGATTTCAAGTACATTTAAGCATCTTCATGAATTTGAGTGATTTCTACATTTTGTTCATGAGGGTTTATGCAAGGTAAATAAGGAATTTACCTTTTTACATTATTTCCTTTATGCAATTTCTATCACATTTCAAGGTTGATTCCTCAACAAAGGTTTGACCAAGGCAACCCCTTTTCCCAACCTTTTCCCTATTTTTTTGTGTGCAGGAACAGGTTACAAATTTATCAAATCTTTTATGGGAAGTACATGAATAGTTGCAGATTTCGTGAAAATTTCATCCAAAAGTGTTGGGTATAGATTGAATTTTTCCCTGTCCCCTGGGTATAGATCTACTTTCACCCCTCCCTATCATTTTTGTTTGGAATTTTTGGTACAGGTCAATTTTGTCTTCTTATTCTTTTTTTGTTAGTTTTAGCTCGATATTAGTTTTTATCATTATATTTTAATCATAATTTTAGTGAATTTTCCAATATATCAATTAAATTACATAATTATTCCCATTTCATTTCAATTATAATATTTAGTGAAGGGAGGACCATATTTCCAATTAGATCTTGAGTCACCTCTTGATCCTATTGGAGATATTCTTCCATCCTAATGTGCAATCAATGAAATGGGGAAGTAATTCACTTAGTATATTTTATGTTGCATTTCTCTCCCCATTTCCATTGTACAACCACCATGAAGCATTTGTTCTTATTAAGAATGCAAGCCCACTCATGGAGTAGTTGGAATGGAAGGATTATAGTCGTTGGTGTGGATTTGATTTGAGCCTTGATTGGAACTAGTTTTCTACATTCATATGTAGGATGATGATGGTTTCTACCTGAAGTGGTTGCCCACACCTATGTTGTTGGTCCTTTCTTGGTGTTTTTATTTGCTCATGAAGTATGATAGTGTATTTATTTTGGGTAGTTACCTTATGTCTTGTGACTTTGTTATATTGCACATGATGTTATTGGATCATACTAAGTTATGAGTTTCTAAGTATACCCATACATGTGGTGATATAACTTGTTAGGGGACATTCCCATACATGTAGCGGTTGAATGTACCCAATCATAGATATTCTTGCTTTCCCATCATGGAGAAAAGGACTTTCTTGTGGGGCATGTCTGCCCATGTAGCAATTAGACTGGCTGGAAAGGGAGTTGGGAGTGGTTATCCTAGTTTGTTTCCATGTAGCGATAGGTTTTGTTTGAGAAACATGCCCACACATGCAATTATTGGACTTACAAGAATAAATTATGTTGTTATTTTTCGCACCATGTAGTGTTAGGAATCGTTGGAGAAACAATTTCACGTGGGAAGTGATTGGACTTACGGGGACAAGTTTGCTAGTGAGTATGTTAGACTTTAGCTCGAGGTATCCTCATATAATGTTTTACATGCTTACAAGAGTAAGCCTATGCATGGGGGGCATGTAATGCCTCGTGTTATTTCATTCTATTGTATGTTATTTTGAACCGAGATGAATTTTGCTTAATTATTGTCTCATCCATTGCTTTGTGTGATGCATTTGGTTACCCTATTTTGAATTTGACATTGTTGATGGTTTATGGATTATTGGGATATTGTGTTAATAATTCTAGATACATTTTATGAGTTATATTGTGTGACTAACAATATGTTCCATGGATTTATTTTTTGTTTAGTCTTTCTAATGATTAATGATGGTAAACGTGTAGTTTAGATGTATATAAAATTGCAATGTTTCAACATTAATTAAAGAGAGACATGGTATTTAATGGTAACTATGGATATGGAATGCTTAGATAAATTATTGCATGATATTTTTTATTAAGGAAAAAATGGGTTTACAAGCACATTTTGAGGGGTATTTGGAACCCCACTAAGAAGAGAAGTTGCAACAGATAGACTTTTTTAGATCAGCATTCCAAAGCCAACAAACAAATGACAACTTAGAATCACAAGGCCTACAAAGCACCATCTACCCATAAGAACCCACTAGATGAGGCCAAAGCCTTACATCAAAGAGAAAATATCCTAAGCAAAGAGATCCTTGGGGAATTGAAGGCTCCCCAAACTATAACAATGAGTTTTAACATGGGTCCCAAAACCATCATTTGAGGTTGCCACAGAAGATAGAGCATCAAAGAGTTAGCATAAAATATTGGGTTTTGAGTGATTCCCTAAACCAAACTGGGTTATGAATTGGCTCCCACAACCACCTTGGGTTTTAAAATGGCTCCCAAAACTATAACAGATATTTTAAAGAAACAGCAAACAAAATCTAGCCTCATTTAGAGGTAATACAGGAAAAAGCTAGCTAGAAGACAGAGTTTTGACATGGAACCCCAAACATCCAATAATGGGCATCATAGATTTTCTAAAAGAACAAAACCTTTCCCCCTAAAAAAATCCCATCCACCTTAATAGAAGGGGATCCCACCTCTATATGAAAGTTTGAAGAAAGATCCATCCTCCTCAAAAACCACTTCTGAAACCACCCCTCTTCCCAACAACTAGCTACAAGAGAAAACCTCTCTTTCACAGTCAACCTCACCCTCAAAACACATCACCACCTCCATAGATGACAGGTCCACCTCAATAGGCAAGGAGAGAAAAGGATATAACAATAAAAAGCACCCAACCCACTAGCAGAATACAAAATGGTACCTCATAAAAACAAGGTGAGGCTTCACCTCTATAGAAGCCTCCAAAGGAAGAAGTGAAAGAGTTCCCATAAGAATTCACCAAAGAAATAGGAAAGAGAAGCACTAGACTCCACCTAGGGATTGAACATCACAAAAAATTGAAAACCTCCTTAACCAAAAATATCCAAAATCCAAAGCGGGCCCTTGAAAATTTTCAACATCTAATTGACCAACTAGAAAAACTAAACAACCAAAGGGAGGACAAATCTCCCATACACCACAAGACTTGAGCTAGGCTCACTGTCAACAAATGAACAAAAATACCTGCAAAAGAAAGAGAGAGCATGGAAGTTGCATCACCAAAAATTGCAGGACCATAGCCTCCAAAAGATCTAGATCCACACAAAGCAGAAAAACCTCCCATGTACATGGATGAAACATAACCAAGAGAATCAAGCGTCTCCAGGGGGACTGAAGCGAAACAAGCTTTAAGAAGAGTCATCCTAGTAGCTATGACCATTGAAGATGAAACAGAAAAACATTGTGCCTCACCATTTGCAACACTCACCCATGAAAAATCCTCCTCTAAGGAAATATCAAATCCCTCCACAACGAGTCTCCGCCCTAACGAAAACCAGCTAGAAAATAGAAAACTTCTAGACACACCCTCCTAGTGGCATCAACCACTAAATATGAATAAAATAAGTATAGGGGCTCACCAACAGTCCCACTAAACCACACATCAGACCTTCTAGAGAAGACCCAAAACTGAGAAAATAAAAAATTATTAGAATGAGGGCAAAGAAGGAAAGAATCAAACACCAAATCACATCTTTCAAAAGCATCTTCATGAAAAGAAAGACCCCAAAAGAAAGGAGGCAGAAAAGAAAAAATAATGGAACCCAAAAATATGGGGGAACCAACAAACACTAATCCCTAGTAGGTGGCAGTAAAGAATTAGACATATTCAAGAGGACCCATAAAAAATAGGCTCCAGGACAGGCCCACCTGGCAGAAAAAACCAACAAATATGACTCAAACCACCATAAGGACACACCAAAATTCCCGCATAGCCTCTTAATGAAGCCTCCAAAATATTCCCATTCTCAAGAAAAGCTAAAGGCCTTATAGCAAGGCCAAAGAAAATCCAAACCAAACCCCAAAGAATGATCCACCATGGCATAACCTTTGTATGCCATAACCCATTTGCAAAGACGCATCAAAGACTAGTAAAGTGGCATCAAACACCCATAGTATTCTCCAAACCAAATCCCCGCCACAACCCCCATGCCATAGAAACTCTTTCTCAGACACAAAAGACAAACCCGCAGCCAAAGTGACCTAATCCACCCTCCAAGGCCACCAACCATCAACGCCTTCAGGATTACCCACAATAAATTTGATCTTCTCAGCAGATCCATCCTCATCTTCATATGAATCTTCCCTTTCAACATTGTTCCAGAGGATCTCCTTTGACTTACATAAACCCTATATTTGAACTCCCATCTCTCTCATTGCTCCCGCTCTCCATCATCCTTTAAGATACACTCTAATGATTACGTGATGTTATTGAGTATGTTTTGGGGTTAATTCACATGCTTTTTTTGCTACATGCTTGTGATGATATATCCATGATGTTTTTGTATGAGGCGGAACAAAGTTGTATTTACTCACTTGTGAGGCCCACACGATGTCTTGTTTCCTCTCCATTGACTATTATTGTTTATCTTATATGTGTGTGTGTGTGTGTGTGTGTGTGTGTGTCACACACATACATATGTGTGTGTATACACACACACACACACACGTGTGT
>MU228079.1:79676-105338 GCA_018584345.1 Thuja plicata
AATGATGTCAATTCATTTGCAATAATATTATATTTCTATGTACATGTTATCTTATGATCATACTGACCCCACATTAGGTAGATCCCTCTTGTGTTCTTATGTATGTTTATGTTTTATTTCCCTTGATCTGTCTTCCTTTGGGGGCATCTCACGGTGGAAACGTAATCCGTAGAGTTGTTGATGTTTTCGTTAAAACCATTGCTCCTATTAAAGTGTTAGCATTGACTTTAACGTGGGGGAATACACTCTACTCACTTTTTGCACACATGCACATTCAAAATATTTTTCAAGATTTGAAAATTTCCCCTTTATGGATTAAAAGAAACTAATCCTTAAAGCATGGTCATTTTTACTTTTTTTTAGGATCTCTTGATCCCTCCAGTTTAAATTCACACGGATCTCTTGATCCCACCAGTTTTCAATTTATAATGTTTTGATCCCTTTAAGAATGGATCTCCCTGATGGGTTGACTAGTGAGTAGCCACATTCACTAGGCAGTTCAACTCCATCTTTCCAGTTACACTTTTTGTGTGGTTCACAATGAGACATAAGTTCTCATTGGGCGAGATAACCACACCCTTTCTCTCTCTCCTTAACTAAGTGATGTCTCTCTTATCATGATCTTAGGGTGGATAAAGACTTAAGTCCCTTGGGGGCTTGAGGGGTTTCTTTATCCCTTTTGGTTCCAATAAGATTTTCTATTCTGTATGTTCTCCTTTACCAAGAGTTTGTGTTGAGCTCATACTCTTGCTAAAGTGGGGGCTAAATGTATAGTCAAAAAATGGAAGCACTTCCATTTTAGACTTGTTTATCCTTTTGAGTGCATGGTTTGGGGTCATGAAAAGTGCCTTGAATGGGTTCCTGATCTTGACATGGCTTCCCTCCTATTATGTCCTTCTTTCCACTCATGTTTAGCCTGATTTCTGCATTCTGAACTGCAAACTAGTGATTTTGGGCTTCAGGGTCAGGGTCGACCTTTTAGGTCTACGTCGACCTCAACCTTGACCTAGGTCAAGATTAACCTTGACCTTGACCTAGGTCAATGTTGACCTCAACCTTGACCCAGGGTTCAGATCCCAGGGTCTCACAGTTTTGGATGTCGGTCTTTGCAAAAAGTATTTTCCCGCTTCCGGGTTGGCTGTTTCAGGTTTTGAAGTGTCGATTCCTAAATTATATTTAATATAGGTCCTCTCCTAGGGGTAAAGGCTTTAATGGAAATTTAATTCTCCTATGTCAGCCTCCTTAGAAGATTTTTCCCTAGTTTCATATAAAAGGGAGCCTTCTCCTCTCATTTTCTCTAATAATAACCATCATCAAGCGAACTAAGTCTTCTAATCAAGCATCAAGAATTCCTAATTGAGATCAAGCATTATCAAGTGAAGTTCAAGCAAGCTAAGGAGCAATATTTCAAGAAAGCATTCATCCATTCAAGCATCTATTTTCATGAAGGAGATCCATTGGAGGCCATTGAAGGATTCAAGCTACATAGTGCCTTTTGGTGATCTCTTCATCCACCTTCTTCCAAGCCTATTCCAAATTCAAGAACCCATTCAAGACTTGGTGTTGGAGATCTAAAAGCAAGAGATTGAAGACATCCTACCTTTCTACATTCCACATTTTGAAGCATACTTGTGGATCCAAGGATTCGAATCTGCCACAAGGACTTTTACAAGCAAGGTGAATTTAAGCATTTACTTTGTCTATTTCTGCAATTTCAATTACATATATTTGAGGTTAATTCCAAAACTGGGGTTTGACCAAGGAAAACCTCTCCCCCACAACAAAAAATTATCTTTTTCTTGCAGGTACAGGTTCAGTACAATAGATTTGAGACCAAATATGGATACCCTTTTCGGCTTTCTTTCGGACGGCGCGAACAGATTCTTTGTCGGACCTGTGCAGGTCAGGATCAACATTATTGGGTTAGGGTTGAAATTTGTGGGTCAAGGTCAACCTTTTTCATAAGATGACATCATAATGGAAAAATATTTCTGGGTTTTGTTTGTCTCTGCGTTCCGGTTTGAGATCAACTGTCAATTTTTCCAGAAACAGTCTATAGACCTTAGAAAATAGCATTCTTTGATCTGCAATCCTTTAAGGTTAGTACATTTCTCCTATTTCTTCAATTAATGTCATATATCATATCTATACATATAATTAACAGAATTTAAGATATCCTTCTTGTTATTCTCCTTTCCAAATAGTTGATTCATTTGTGCATTAGCCCTTCCTTTGGATTGATCAACTTGGATCTCCCATTTGTGCATTTGGGAATAAAAGAGGAACATCTTATCTTCTCCCTAATCATAATTTTAATACCCAATAAATCAAAATCAATTAAGTGTAAAGTAGGGTTAAGGAATTCAACACACTTTAATCAAATCAAACAACAATTAACAATCAAACCATCTTATCCCTTTCCAACACCTTACATATTAAAAGACCCCCTATACCCCATTTCATATATTACAAATGGTATCAATGGGATAAGATAACATTTAGGTTCATTTTTAATATGGAGTTATTGTGAGTGTTTTATAAGCCTTCCATGTGTGATAGGTCTTGTTATACATCATGCCCATATATTTAGCTTATGGTCTTACTATGTTGTGTATGTGTGTAAGCCCGTGCATGTAGCAATTGGTCATTGCTCGCACGTGTAGCAATTTGGGCTTACAAATTTATTAGCTTCCATGTTTTCCCACCATAGAACAATTCATCTTGCTAGTAGGTCATGTCTGCCCATGTAGCGCAAGAACTGGAAGGAATGAGGGTATTGTGGCAACATTTCTAGTTTGTTGTTTATTTGGTGTTGGCCTTAAGTGACAGAGAATCAGTGTTTGAGTAATTATGGAATGCACTTGATATCTTTGCTATGGTTTTTTCTTGACCTTACCCTTTATTTAATGTTGCATTAATAATATCTCATCATGATCCTTATGTTTTGGTCATGCATGTCTTGGTTGGATTGAGTGAGATTATGGTTATCCTTGTGTGTGCGGGATTGCATTGTTTCTTGGTTCATATGATTACCTTTGTGAGCACAGTGGGGTAGGCCACATGGTCGAGTGGCATGACAAACTATTGTTGGGGATCAAAGAACATGTATTCGAGCATTCTAAGATTACACTTTACCTCCTTCATGACACTATGGTTCCCCATGGATATATTCTCACACTTATATGCACTTGTATGTATTTAAATTAATGTAATTGTTTACTTTTGATGTTATTCATGTATTCAAGTGGGTATACCCTAGAATTTATGGTACCTGATACTCCTTGGTGTGGAGAAAGACCTATATTTTTAGTTGCACATAGGAGTCACAAACCTACCCTGTTATCATATTGAGAAACCCCACCTGGTTATGTTTTAGTTCAAAATTGCATTTTGTAGGGAAAAATAGCACATCTATCACTTCTTTTAGTGTATTTGCAATACAGAATAGTGCATATAAGAAATAAAATAGCACATACAAAACCCAAGACAACGTATTTATCTCTTCTTTTAGTGCATATGAACTTTGTTTCAGTGCATTTGCTTAACTATATTAACGTATATAAAACAATGAGCACTTCCTAAGGGTTTGTGCAAAAAGTAATTTTATATTTGGATTCCTTACATTCTTTGGATTCTTTTAAAGTAATAACAATTTATTTTTTGATTTGTTTCGTTGTGGCTATGTTCACTTTTTTTATTTGGGCTTAAAATGAACCACGTTTTAGAGTGTACTGGGGATGATCTTGTCTCCTCAATTGGTGACCATTAACAATAGTCTGGTCTTATCCTATGAGGTGTGTGGATGTGGTTTATACTCTCATGTGATAGCCTGAACATGTTTTCCCATTCTTGCTAAGTGTTGGGGTTGTCTTGGAACCTTTGGATGGGATTTTAGTCTTCCTCTTATGCATGGTCATTTGATGATATTTGTTGTTTTATTTATACTTATGTAATTTGGTAATTAATGATTTATGTTATGAATGTTATACATTTACTTTCAAATAAAAAATTTGAAGTACTTATTTGACCCTATGTTTCCAATGGTTCCTTGGCGGAGTATTACACTTTCTTCATCCACTCTGGCTTTGGATAGACATTTAAGACTACAATGCACACAAGAGACCATCTCCACAAAATTGATTTTGTCATTTTAATTGAAATTGTATTCCTTTATGATGAAAGCAAACTCTGACTCCTCTTCATCATTGTCCAGACCCTCGGTTTTCAAATAGTCCTTAATTTAGTCATCACCTTCATTAAGCATAATTCCCAATTTTTTTTTTATAAAAAATATATTCCTATAAAGGGTTGGCTTCCTCAGTTTAAACACTTTTTGATTCATATTAGCAATAACCAGTAGCTTTGACACCTCCTTACCCTGACAATAGACAACAAAATATGTTGAACACTACTAGGTGCTAAGAGGGGGGTGAATCAACACAATTAAAAACTTTAACATTTTTTTTACAAATATTAAATAATCCAACTAACCATCAACAAAAAATAAAGCAATGATTTCACACACACATAAACACCAAATTTATGTGAAAAAACCAAGATGGGAAAAACCAGAGTGATAAATATACTCACTGAACACCAAATTTATGTGAAAAAACCAAGATGGGAAAAACCACAGTGATAAATGTACTCACTATATGCATATATTTGAGTATAAAGTTTTAGGCCAAAATCCAAGGAACTCATTGTCCCTACCAATTTAGGCACATTGCCAAGTATTTTACTAATACTCAATAGAACAGTAAAGATAAATCTCTAAAATAAACTAACTACATCAACAATGAATGAAAATAGTATCTCCTAAATTGATGTAGTGAGCCGATGGTCTGATTCAACAATCTGCATCTTAGTTCAACCTTTATTTCCCAATTTTGCCTTCACACTAGAATCCCACAATCTTCATTATTACCTCACACACATTCATACTCATCCTCTTCAGTCAACATATATAGAGATTTGTCCATCATAAACATTAGCAAAATTGGCAATAAAAATATAAGCATTATTAATACAAAGTCAACCACCTCAAAAAAAATACTCAATGTGATCCACTCGAGGAGATAAAAGAGACCCAAACCCATCATAGAATTTATTCTTAAAGTGATATAGTCCATCCATATGCATCACAACACCTTCCAAAGTTGGACCCAAAGGCAACGTTAAAAAATGTGTCAAAAACAAGTTATCAATTGGTCTAAAACCACTCTCTAAAGCATATAACATAATTCAAAGCATGAAATTTCATGGAAAAATCATCTTAAGTCACTTAGAACTTCCTTTGACCTATATATAGACCCATAATACCCAAATGACCGAGTCTCTTAGAACTTCCTTTCATCTATATTTGAACTCAAGATACATGAAGCGACCCACTCTAAGAGAAAGAGGAGATCCAAATATATCACACCAAATTATCCTAAGATAGATCCAATGGTCTCAACATCATCCAAATTCATCTCTAAAATGTAATGTATGGATAGGAAATTAAGGCTTGTAGAACAATTGGCTAAGAAACATCTTCTGAAGCAATCTTGAAGCATGTCGATCTCCACACACCAAGGTGAGACCCAAAGTAACATCCCAACAAAAATTTTTAAAGCATGTCCAAACTAAAAGAATGATCCTAGATAAGGTAGCACATTCATACACATAGAAACATAACATAAATGGACACATAAAATATAGAGCATTAAATCTCACTTGTGAAACATAAATATCACCAAAAAAAATATTGTATGACTATGCATGATTAACATCATCATTCAACAACATTGTATCATATATAGAGGATATTGAAGTTATTCTAAACCAATCTAATAGAACCCTCTCCACATCACCCTTAGAAACAACAAGAACATTATGTAAGATTCTAATCAAGTTTGTATACATTTAGACCTGGCACAACCAAAGTATCAACATGTCCATTGCTAATACTTTATCTTTCCAACAAGTTTGACATCAAAGATAACCAACATGCCATATTTACAATAATCTCCCCCTTTTTCATTGATGGAAACACTTGTGTACTACAACAAAAACCTCTCTCATATTAACATCAAGGACAAAGGATAAATTCTATTTTTCTACCATACCAAACTCCACTACTCCCTCTGAGAAAACCAACCCGCATCAGTCCAAGAGATAGATGATAAAGCTTTGAATCACCCCTAGAAAGATGCATCAATTTTGTGCATCTCTAGCAGATAGGAGGGGAGATGACCCCTAACTTATTTCTAAGGTATTCAAATGTATCCTTTGGTGATGTCTCAGTAAAAATATTTACAATTTTTTCCTTTGTAGAAATATATTCCATTCTAACTTCTTTCTTTACACTTTTTTTCTCTTAAGAAATGATACCGGATTGAAATATGTTTGGCCCTTCTATGAATCACTAGGTTCTTTGAAATGTTTAAAGAATTTGTATTATCACATATGATAGGGACACCACCACCATAGATTACCTTGATATAACTAAGTATCTACTTCATTAACATGATCTGAATGCAACAAGATGTTGCAATAATATATTCCACTTCTATAGTAGACAAGGATATTTTGTCTCATTTCTTACTCATCCAAGAGATCAATTTATTTCCCAAGAAGAATTATCCTCCACTTTTAATTTATTTATCATCAATAATTTTGACCCAATCAATATCTGTGTAATCTTTAAGCTAAAATTATCCATCTTACTTATACCATAAACCATAATCTTGAGTTCCCTTGAGATACTTAAAAATCATCTTTACTACTTGAACATGTGATTCCTTTAGATTAGCCTGAAACCTTGCAACCAAATAAACAACCTACATAATGTTCGGTCTAAAAGTAGTCAAGTATAATAACCCTCCAATCATAGATATATACTTCTTTTGATCACCATTTGGGGATGCATCATCTTTTCTCAATTTATAACCAATATCCATAGAAGTTACAATTGGTTTACTATTCTCCAACCCAAATTTCTTCAACATTTATTTGACATGTTTATCTTGAAAAGTAAAGATTCCATCTTTTAACTAACTTATTTGCGAACCAAGAAAGTAAGACATCTCACCTATTGTTGACATTTTAAATTTCTTCTACATTTCTTCTACAAATCTCTTACTTGGACCATTATCCCCTCCAAATACGATATAATCAACATATACAACAACAATTAACAACTTGTTGTAAAGAAGAAAATGATGGTTGAATTGATCTCCTAGATAGAATTTGCCAAATAGATGTTCATATGTAACAGAGACCAATGCCATAATTTAACCCTTTACATTTAATTTGTATTTGTTTGTTTGATAATGGATATTGAAATTGGAAAGCAAAGATTAATGGAGTAAAATACCAACCTCACATCATAGCAAATCTGAAAATGTAATTTTCTGAAGCTTGTGTTGAGTTTCTAGAAAATTTGAGACAAGATCTGGAATGGAAATGCAAAGATGAACAAAACCCAGAAATCTTTTTCCATTCTGAGATAGTTCCAATTTGCACCCTCAAGTCAATGTCACTATTTTCTATAATTTTTGATTGCACCCTAGGTCACAATCAACCTAAAAAGTCTCAGATCAAAATTCTATTTTTGGATCCCAGAAGTTTGCTGAAAAGGGTATCTATATCTATACTCTATTTCACTGTTCCCAAACCTGTAACTCCCAAAACAACACCTACAAAAATCTAAAAAAGAGGGGTTTTGGGGTGGCTATATAGGGTTTTTCCTTAGTCAAACCCCTATTTTGGTGATCTCCACCTCCACTAATAGCCGAATATAGTAGAATGTATGTGTGTGTGTTGCTCTTGGAAAGAGATTTGAACATGTAATGTCAAGATCTAATCCTCTAGATTAAAAACCCTAACATGAATTGAAAGTGAGAAAGAAATGCATAGATTTGAATATGATAAAGAAACCATACCAAGCCCCCAAGGCTAAAGTATTCCTACCAAACTCACAATCCATAATTTCTACCCCGTGATAATATCATTTCAATGCTTGAAGGTTGAAAATGGTGGATCCAAGAAGAAGGAAAGAAGGAAGATGTCTCTCTTGCTCCAAAGAAGATCCACAATGGCTTGTCTACAAAAGTGCTTGAATGTATTAATGCATCATAATGTCTTGTCCTTATATATCATCCTCTTTCTTTCTTGCCTCATCATCATGTCAAAATCATAATTGCATCATATCATCTTATGATTCTTTCTCATTGTCATCCCATGTCCAAATGAAGGCAAAAGAGAGTGTTTATATAGAGATCTCAATATAGACCTCCTAGGGAAATGCAAGGGACCCAAATTCAAATTTGACCTTGAATTATGGTCCAATTACAATCACCAACCAAGGAGGGGATGTATTAATCCAAATATCAGGGAAAACACTTTCGCATACGGACCTGGGGACCTATTTTAAGTTTTAGAACCCCGATAGGCTCCAGATTTGAAAGCGGGGACCATCACATGACAGGGGTCAAGGTCAACCTTGACCTTGACCTAGTTCAAGGTTGACCTCAACCCTGAGCTAGGTCAAGTTTGAACTCAACCCTAAACTGAGGTTTCAGGCTGGTCACCTTAGGAAATCTGTAAGATTCCTAGGTCAACCGGGGACCTAGGGAGGTGAGAAAACACATCAGGATGTTAGATAGAGGCACAAAGGCCAAATATTAAGTGTGATGAAGATTTAGGAGAGCTAATACATAGGTTCTAACCAAGAATATGGAATCATAGAAAGGGAGATTAAGGAGGTCCCGCAGGACCCTAACCCTAATTTCACCTAGAAATGCAGAATCAAGTAAATGTGCATCCTAAATGCAAATCTAATGTGAAAATGTACTAAACAAGGGTGCTAAACCTACCAAAATGGAAGTGCTTCCATTTTAAGATGATACATTTATCCCCCACTTTAGCTTAAGTATGACACTACGTGAATATGCAAGCTAAAATAAGAAAACATTGTAAAGTAAAAAGGATATAGCCAAGTCCTCAATGTGGAGATTCTGCAAGAAACCGTTAGTATCCACAACTTGCAACATAAGGTTAATTAAAATCCATAGAGAACATAAGCCTTACTAAGATGGTTTTGATAAATTTGTAGAGCCCCTTATGCCCCCCTGTTTCGGCTTACTAATTCTGAAAGGTAAAACAAGGTGATAAAGTTAGATCTATACATTGGATATGCAATTTTTTGAAAAATTTCTTTCCTAAACAATTTATAAGGATTCAAAATATTCCTAAACCAATTTAAGAGGTTAGGTATCTAAATCATGATTCCAACGCCACTAATGGCATTGAAAACAGAGCTACCAAACTCAAGTTATGATGAAAAGAGTGAATGCCTATCTAAATACATGTGAAAGGAAATTTGAATTTGACCTAAGTAAATTCAAATGAAACCCTAAGAAAAACCCTAAGGAAACCCTAATAAAACCCTTATTTTAAGCTATAAATAATATGAAGAGCACTTACCTTCTCATTCTTACAATTTGCAGAGCTTGGAATTGAGGAGCAAGATGCCAAAGAGAGAGGAACTTCAAGCAAGTCGCGTGGAGGTCCTGAGAGTGTCTAGCCAGCGGACAGCCACTGCCTGAGGTAGGTGCCTTGTTTTGATGTTTTAATTGATAAATTATTGTTTTTATAGGGAAGGTCGACCCTGACCCAGTTATGTCGACCATGACCTTGGCAGGTAAACCATAACTGGGAAGGTCCAGTCCTTTCTGGCAATAATGTCGACCCTGACCCAAAAAGGTCGACCCTGACTTAGAAAGGTTGACCTTGACCCAAAAAGGTTGACCCTGACCGAAAAGGGTTGACCTTGACTAGGTTAAGTGAAAATTTTAGTTATTTGATGATAGATGACTGAAATGATGTTGTTTGTGCTAACAAGATCTTGTCCGTCTCTGAGAGCATCCCTTTGGTGGGGTTCTATTAGCTGTCAAAGAGAACCTGTCTGAGCTACAGCATGAGGATATACAGTTACTGAAAGATGTGGGATTGTATTGGGTAGAATTCCTACCACATATGAGGTTCCATCGGTCCATGATATCAGCTATGATAGAGAGATGGGACGAGGACACTTGTTCCTTCCATCTTCCATCAAGAGAGATCACGATCACATTGGAGGATGTGTACAGGATCCTACGACTTCCGGTTTGAGGTGAGCCTATTAGATCGAGAGTATAGCAGGGTCCTCCTAAGGTGTTTTTAGATGGAGAGTATTGTTTGGGATGAGTACCACAGATGAGGACCCGATCAGATCATATCACTCTATCTGCCATACTAGCAGGTCTGACACCCTTGGTACGGAGAGTGATGTTATGTATACTCTCTTTGGTTGTAATACCCAACACAAAGGGTACAATTTTCTTATCACCATTAACTGATCTCGTGCACAGGATGGAGAGTGACATGATTGTTTTCTCATGAGGGAACAGCATGTTAGCCCATCTTTACCATGAGTTGAGTCAGCTAGTGAGATTTCAATTGGAGAGTCTTATGGTATGCACCTTGTTATAGGTTTGGATGTTTGAGCATTATGCATGTACTCAACCACAGGGTGTTCAATGATGGTAGATGCAAGCACACCAAGAGCCTTTGCATATCCACCAGGAGATATTTGGAAGTATAGAGATATCTTCTTTTGGAGGGTACACTTTGACCATATACTAGGTGTGGATGTGATATGGAGACCATACTATCGGATGATAGGATGGCAAGATACTCAACACTAGTTAAGACACTCCCAGTAGCACAAGCTGCTAGAGGGTCCTGCTAGGCATGCAATGATGCCATATTATTATGATAGAGTTATGAGGCAGTTTGGTTTGACACAGGGAGTCCCTCAGACAGTACCTCGGTAAGGATATCTGACGATATATTACCAGAACCCCGACGCCATACACAGACCTACAGTAGTAGATATTGTAGATAGTGATATAGATGAGATGGAGGATATAGAGGTGGACCCTGCTGTATCCCACCCAGGGGTGAGCAGAGAGTATATCAGATACTAGAGTCTACATGGGACTCATCCCATCTTCCCTGATGACTACCCTACAGGTGATCCAGGTCTTTCAGAGAGGATGCATCGAGGTGGTGACATGCCAGAGGAGGAGGAGGAGGATTGTGAGGAGGAACCCATTCATGAGGGAGATCCTGTGGAGGAGGAGAGAGCTGAGGAGAGAGAGAAGAAGAGAGAGCAGATGAGGAATCATAAGATAGATCAGAGGATATGCCCCCAGGTGGTAGTACAGATGCAGATGATCAGGCGATCCATGTTGTACCATTGAGATCATGATGACCTCCCCGTGCACATACAGAGACACCACCACCTAGACCTAGACGTAGCAAGTGAGGAGAGGGTAGTCACTCCATGCCCCCACCATCTAGATCCTTTGATGATACTCAAGAGGGAGATCCAGGTATGATTTATGCAATTGATTAAAATATTTTAAGTAAAAGTTTTGGTAGAAGAAGTACTAAAAGATAGATATGTTTGAATTATGTAGCTAGCATAATAGAGTGGAGGAGCTTTGTATCTGAGGTTATGAAGGATACCTTTTTATCTTACCAACTACCAGATAGCGAGCGAGAGTCCCTTATTGGATAGAGAGATCCTGGCTGACATGAAGATATTTTTGCATGCATCCACTGAGAGCTGAGGTTGTGCAAAGAAAGGGAAGAGAAATTGATGGCTGACCTACAGAGAGCTCAGGAGTACAACTATGAGATGATCATATCGAGGAGTCACACACGGACTACCGTACCAAGATCTTTAGCATCACACCATAGAGCAGAAAGAGCTGGGAGCCACCGACCCTCAAAGCATATAGATAGAGATTGATAGACATGGCATATGTGCCATATATGTACCAAACTCTTGGATATTTATATATGAAATTTTTTTCTTGTCCAGTTAGTTCTATGATTGATTACTTGTTCTTTTCATCAATACACAAAAACTTAACATAAAGAAAGAAATGAAACTAATGTATGAATGTATTCAAATCATATAACCTACAAAACAAACATAACCATTCTATAGGGAATACATAAATACAAGAAGGAAAGATGATGTATTAGGGATAATAATGTTTGAGATGCATAATATTAATAGGTTCCTTAAGGGGAACACCATTCATATCAGCAATCTTATAAGCACCTGAAGTAAAATCCTCAATAACCACAAAAGGTCCAAGACAATTAGGGATAAATTTCCCTTTTTCACCAGGTAAAGCATTTACATTCCTTTGATTTTCATATAATACTAAATCACCTACCAAAAATGATCGTTCAATCACTTTATGATTGTACTATTTTTGAAGTGACTTGTGATAAGCCTTAATATGTTCCAAAGAATTTATTTGTTGTTCATCCAACATCTCTAATTCTTGTAATCGTTGTTCCAGGAAGGTATCTTTATCAATTATCCCATGGAATGAAACATGTAAAGAAGGTATTTCTAATTCTAATGGCATAATAGCATCAGTATCATAAACAATATTATAAGGGGAAGTACTTGTAGCAGTGCGGACACTAGTCCTATAAGCCCATAAAGCATAAGTGAGTTGAGTATGCCAATCTTTCGCATGTTTATTGACTATTTTTCTTAGGATTTGTTCAATAACTTTGTTCGATGCTTCAGCTTGACCATTAGATTGAGGATAGTAGGGAGTAGAAAATCTATGTTTAATATGATATTTCTCCAAGAATTTTGTGACTTCTTTATTTTTTAAGGAAGTACCATTATCCAAAACTATCATTGAAGGAATACCAAATTGTGCTATAATATGGTTAAGAATAAATTCACAAATAACATCCACAGTAATAGAGTGGAGAGGAATAGCCTCTACCCACTTTGTAAAGTAATCTGTAGCTGTGAGAATGTATGTATGTCCTTAAGAAGAAGCTGGTGAAATTTTTCCAATAAGATCAAATCCCCAAATGCTAAAAGGCCATGGAGCAACTTGATTACAAAGCTCACAAGTAGGAGCATGAATTAAATTACCATGTTTCTGACACTAAGGACACTTCTTAACAAATGTAAATGATTCTTGTTCCATTGTTTGCCAATAATATCCCATTCTAATAAGTTTATTAACTAAAGATTTTCCACCAAAATGTCCTCCACAAGAACCAGAATGAGCTTCTGCTAAAGCTATCGGAACTTTGGTTCTACCAAGACATCTTAATAGCAAACCATTATAAGAACATTTATAAAGGGTATTGCCCAAAATGATATATTGTGCTGCAAGCTTCCTAATACAGTTACGCATGTTCCTTGTTGCTGATTCAGGAAATGTATTGTCTTTCAAAAAGTGAAAGATATGCGAATACCATTCATCCAAATGCAAGTTACAATAATCAGCATTACCCTTATTAGAAATTGTAGGTTATTTAAGAGTGTGTATAGTAAATTGAAAGTATTCAACATTATTCTCAAGACACACCAAGGAAGTTGTGCTTGCCATGGTGTCTGCGTGTTGATTATCTTTCCTAGGTAAAGTCTAAATCATATAATAAGAAAATTGTGAAAGGATATCAAGAGCCAATTCTTTATATTGTGACATTTTATCATTCTTAGTCTAATAACCCCCTTTGATTTGTTCAACAATCAATTGTGAATCCTTGTATATTTCCAAGTTTTTCATGTGAAGGGATGAAGCTGCTCGTAAGCCAGCTATAAGAGCTTCATATTCCGCAATATTATTAGTACAAGGAAAGGTTAATTTATATGACATAGGGATTGGTTTCTTTGTAGGAGGGACCAAGATGATGCCTACACTAGAACTTGTCTTACATCTAGAACCATCAAAATATAATTCCCAAACATCTTCTTGTTTAATAGCTAAAATATTCTCATCGGGGAATTCTATTGAGGTGAAGTTCGTATGAGAATGAGGACAAGGAGCTTCAGCTAGATAACAAGTTAAAGCTTGTCCTTTAATTGACTTTTGAAGAATGAAATTAAGATTGAATTCAGTAAGTAACATCACCCATTTAGCCAGACAACCAGAGGGATCAGTTTTTGAGAAAAGGTGTTTGAGAGGATCAAATTTTACAATCACATTAACCTCAAAATTCAATAGATAATGCCTGAGTTTTTGAAAAGCATAAACTAAAGCCAAGAATTGTCTTTCTAAATCGGTATATCTTGTTCCATATTCTAGTAAATTCTGACTGATGTATTATACCAGTCTTTCCTTACCTTCACTATCATGTTGAGCAAATAATGCACTCACAGCGTGGGAAGTGGGAGAAGTATATAGATAGAAGGTTTTATTGAATTGAGCAGGTTGAAAAATAGGAGGATTAGCAAGATACTCCTTAAATTTATCCAATGATTATTTACATTCCTGGTTCCAAGAAAAATTGGTATCTTTTCTAAGCAAGGAAGTGAAAGGAATAGTTCTATCAGCTAAGTTAGAAACAAAGTGACGAATAGATTGAATTTTTCCTTGTAAACTACATAATTGAGAAATATTCTTAGGAGGAGGCATGTTAATGATAGAATCAATATTTTCAGTATCCACTTCTATGCCTCTCTTAGAGATTATGAATCCTAATAATTTACCAGAATCAATCCAAAAGCACATTTCTTAGGATTTAATCGCATATTATAACTCCTAATCCTTTCAAATATTTGTCTTAAAATGAACACATAGTCCTTTCTTTGTATAGATTTCACCAAGATGTCATCTTCACAATCTTCTAGAATCTTATGGATGTAATCATGGAAAATCAAGGTCATAGCACATTGATAGGTTGCTCCCGCATTTCTTAATCCAAAAGGCATCATGACCCAACAGAATGTTCCCCAAGGTGTGATAAATGTGGTTTTAATTTGATTTTTTATAGGAATAAATATTTGATTATAACCTAAAAACCCATCCATAAAAGATAATAAAGCATGACCCGCTATCGAATCCACAATCATATCAATATTGGGTAGGGGAAAATCATCTTTTAAGGATGCTTTATTCAAATCTCAAAAATCAGTGCACATCCTTATCTTATTCTCTCCTTTAGAAATAGCCACAATATAAGAAATCCATTCAGAATAATCGATAGAACGGATGAACCCAGCACCTAATAACTTTTCAATTTCAGTTTTAACTAACAAAGCAATGCCCGGATTCATCTTTCAGATTTTTTGTTTCACAGGTTTGACATTAGGTTTAAGAAAAATATTGTGTCACAATCTTAGGATCTATACTCGGCATATCTGAATATGTCCAAGCAAAAATATCCTTATATTGAAGCAAAAGGGAAACCAATTGATCATGTTCATCTTGGTTCAAACATTTTCACACTTTGATTGTTTTTTCAGAGTCATTCTCATCCATTTGAACTTCCATAGTCTCAATTATTAATAAATTACTTTATATGGGAGATTCTATCGATAAATGAGAAATATCTTGTTCATCACGTTCTCCAAAATAGGCTTCATTATTCAGACAATAAGGCTTTCTTCTTTTGTGATGAAACATAGGTAAATCTTGATAAGCTCCTAAAAAATCAGCTAGGGCCTCATCCTCAGGAAAAATATCCAAACTAGGTTTTTGGTCCATGTTAAGGAGAAGCGGATTAACCAATTTTAAGTGTCTACCATAGATATAATTAGAATTAAGAGTAAAATCTGATGGTTTCTTATAAGGATTGAACCCTGGCCCATAAGTATAATCATAAACTTCATTGTCCAAGGGCACTTGTATACCTTGCTCATATTTTCCACATCCTTTCTCATTGAATCCTAATTTCCTAAGTAAATGATAACCAGATCCATATCTATCAACCATGTCAGATTGAGTTAAAGGAGTGACATATGTCACAATGTGATAACAATCTGGTTTTATTGTCTCAGTTGTTTCTTCAAGGGAAGGAGCAACAAAGTTACTTTTTAATTCCCCAAAAAGTGGAGAAGGAGTGAAGACTTGTTTTTGAAACCCATTTTTTTCCTTCATGAACTCTAAATTAGAATATTTGTATTCTCCCATAAAAGAAGGATTAAAATCTAATGTTCCCCAATCATCTTAGTTAAAGAAGAGGATGGAGCTTCAACTTGTTTAACTTTAGGAGGTTTCTCAGGTTCCTTACTTGGTTGTATGGGTTCAGAGATCTTAGCATATTTTGCATTCAAGAAAGGATTTGGCGCATCATCCGCATTTAATGTATACATCATATTATTATAAATGAACCTAACCTTACGATGTAGAGTAGAAGGAATCACATGCATAGTAAGTAACCAGGGTCTTCCTAACAAAAGGTTATAATTGAGAGGTCCATGCATGACATGAATAGGTGTGTGAAGGACTGGACCAACCTTGATAGATAGCCTAATAATGCCCAAAGTTTTCTTTGCAATATTATCAAATACATGAATAGGGATATTATCTGGTTGAATTGTCGTAAGATCAGCTTTAATATCCTTGAGCATATCCATGCTACAAACATTAAGCCCAGATCCATTGTCAATTAATTTTCTATGAATGATACTCTGATTAATATAAAAAAAAACCATAAGAGGATCATATTGATTATGCACCTCGACAGAAGGTAAATCATCATCAGTGAACACAATAAGAGGTACAGAATGCATAGTATGCATGCACTCCAAGAATGAATTAATGTTCTCTTGATTAGGAGACAGAGCTGAAAGAGTAGATAAATATTTTTGTAATGCCTCATTATATGTAGGAGAAGTTTGAAGTAACTCCCATAAAGATATTTTGGCTAGAGTAGCGCGTAATTGCTCAACTAAGTCATACTCCTTAAAGGAAGAAGGTAACCTAGGTGCTTGAAGAAGCATGGGTTGAGAAGGAGGTAAAGAGGCTAGAATAATAGGTTGAGGATTATTCCATGTACGATAAGCATGTGAAATGGAATCCATGTTATCAAATAAATCCAAAGGATCTTTAGGTTTACCCATAATAGTCATTTGAGGACATCCTTTTACTGTCATCAAAGGTTTAGGGAATAACATTCTAGGTGCCTCAATGTTGCAAATAGAGGAGTATGAAGGTAACCATGCACTCATCCTATGGTAGAGGTCAATTGGAGAAGTTGTGGAGGAGGATGAAATAGGAATAGGATCCATAGAGATCTCATTTGAGCCATTTTCATTCTCACTTCCATGTACCTCATTAAGGGATATATTCTCTTGTACAATAAAATCTTCATCAAAGTATTCAAAATGAGAGTTATACATATTGAACACATAATAAAATAACAAGCTTGTAAATGTTTTTGTGTTTTAAATAAATTTTATATATTTTTATATATTTTTGAAATAAAAATGCAAGAGCATAAAAGAAAACCTACTTCTATATGCATGCAAGATCTTAATATGAAATGTAAATCTAACACCACATAGAAAGAGTTTTTTCACGTCGGGTTCACCAAAATGTAAAGAAGAAAATGATGGTTGAATTGATCTCCTAGATAGAATTTGCCAAATAGATGTTCATATGTAAAAGAGACCAATGCCATAATTCAACCCTTTACATTTAATTTGTATTTATTTGTTTGATAATGGATATTGAAATTGGAAAGCAAAGATTAATGGAGTAAAATACCAACCTCACATCATAGTAGATCTGAAAATGTCATTTTCTGAAGCCTGTGTTGATTTTCTAGAAAATTTGAGACCAGGTCTGGAATGGAAACGCAAAGATGAACAAAACCCAAAAATCTTTTTCCATTCTGAGATAGTTCTGATTTGCACCCTCAAGTCAATGTCACCATTTGCTAGAATTTCTGATTGCACCTTAGGTCACAATCAACCTAAAAAGTCTCGGATCAAAATTCTATTTTTGGATCCTGGAATTTTGCTAAAAAGGGTATCAGGATTTGTACTCTGTTTCACTGTTCTTGAAACTGTAACTCCTGAAACAGCACCTACAAATATCTGAAAAAGAGGGGTTATATAGGGTTTTGCCTTAGTCAAACCCCCATTTTGGTGATCTCCACCTCTAAAAATAGCCAAATATAGTAGAATGTATATGTGTGTGTTGCTCTTGGAAAGAGCTTTGAATGTGTAATTTCAAGATCTAATCCTCTAGATTAAAAACCCTAACATGAATTGAAAGTGAGAAAGAAATGCATAGATTTGAATATGATAAAGAAAGCATACCAAGCCCCTAAGGATAAAGTATTCCTACCAAAATCACAATCTGTAATTGCTACCCCATGATAATATCCTTTGAATGTTTGAAGGTTGAAAATGGTGGATCCAAGAAGAAGGAAAGAAGGAAGATGTCTCTCTTGCTCCAAAGAAGATCCACAGTGGCTTGTCTACAAAAGTGCTTGAATGTATTAATTCATCATAATGTCTTGTCCTTATATATCATCCTCTTTCTTTCTTGCCTTATCATCATGTCAAAATCATAATTTCATCATATCATCTTATGATTCTTTCTCATTCTCATCCCATGTCCAAATGAAGGCAAAAGAGAGTGTTTATATAGAGATCTCAATATAGACCTCCTAGGGCAATGCAAGGGACCCAAATTAAAATTTCACCTTTAATTATGGTCCAATTATAATCACCAACCAAGGAGTGGATGTATTAATCTGAATAACGAGTAAAACACTTCTGCATCCAGACCTGGGGACCTATTTTAAGTTTTAGAACCCCAATAGGCTCCAGATTTGAAAGCGAGAACCATCACCTGACAAGGGTCAAGGTCAACCTCGACCTTGACCTAGGTCAAGGATGACCTTGACCTTGACCTAGGTCAAGGTCAACCTTAACCTTGACCTAGGTCAGGGTTGACCTCAATCCTGAACTGAGGTTTCAGGCTGGTTACCTTAGGAAATTTGTAAGATTCCTAGGTCAAATGGGGACCCAGGGAGGTGAGAAAACACATCAGGATGTTAGATAGAGGCACATAGGCCAAATATTAAGTGTGATGAAGATATAGGAGAGCCAATACATAGGTTCTACCCAAGAATATAGAATCATAGAAAGTTAGATTAAGGAGGTCCAGCAGGACCCTAACCCTAATTTCACCCAGAAATGCAGAATCAAGTGCATGTGCATCCTAAATGCAAATCTAATATGAAAATGTACTAAACGAGGGTGCTAAACCTACCAAAATGGAAGTGCTTCCATTTTAAGATGACACACTTGTAATTTTCAATTATGAAATAAATATTATTATTAGCAACGTCTTCTCTAAAACCTTGCTATATCAAATACTTATCCAATCATGCATACAAGGCCATGGGGGTTTTCTTGAGTCCATAAAGTGACTTTTTTAATCTACAAACCTTATCCAGATCTTTTGATAATTTCAACCCATTTGGTTTCTCAATGTATACCTATTCTTCAAATTCTCCATTTAGAAAATTTGATTTAACATCCATCTGATCTACCTTAAAATATTTATAGGCAGAGAAAGCAAGAAACATCCTCATAGCTTCCAATTTTTCTAATAGCGCTGACACCTCCTCAAAATCAATGCCTTCCAATTTTGAATATCCTTTGCATACCAATCTCTCCATATTCCTTCTCACTATTCCATCTTCATTCAACTTGTTAAATAATACCCACTTAGTTCCAATTACATTTTTGTCCTTAGGTCTAGGAAGCAGTTCCCATGTCTGATTTTTATGTATATGATTCAAATATTATTTTGTTGCATTTACCCAAATTTCATCTTTGTTAGCTTCTTCAAACGTATTAAGTTAAACCTGTAATAGAAAGCAAAATTTCAATTGTTATCTAGCCTTAAAAGTTTTTCTCCTTGTTTTCACACCTTTGATTTGTTCTTTAGCTTCAACAACTTTCCTTCTTGTCTACACACCTTTTCCTTTGTTTCTAATGATCTAGTCTTTTGAATGATTTTTATGTACATACTTAGCTAGTGTTTTAGGTGTTTGTTCAACCTCTTATTTATTTCCTTGTTCATTTTATTTTTTCTCTTTTTTTATTTATGGGTCTTCTTGTTTCATTGCAGCCACCTGAGTGACCTCTATTTCAATATCTGATTAAGATTATAAAGGAATCTCATCCCACTTCTCAATAAATTTCACATTTGCACTTTCAATTATCTTGTTCAAACTTTTTTTATAGCACCAATAGGCCTTGTTTTTTGTAGTATACCCCCAAAATATTCCCTCATTTTCTCTATCTTCAAATTTTCCCAAGTTATCCTCATCTCTTTTGATATAGAACTTTCTTCCAAAAATCTTGAATTATCTTACAGTGTGTGACCTACCATTCTAAAGTTCATAAGTTTTAGTATGATTTGTTCTCATTTGTACTCTATTGAGAATTTAGACAATAGTATGTACAACATATTTACACTACATAAGGTAAATCAACATCTTTTAACATTGTTCTAGCCATCTCAACCATAGTTCTATTCTACCTTTGAACCACTCCATTCTGCTATGGAGTCCTATTCTACCTTTGAACCACTCCATTCTACTATGGAGTCCTAGGTGCGGACTAATGTCTTCTGAATCCATTTTCTTTAGAGAACTCAATGAATTCATTCAAAGTGAATTCGCCTCCTCTATCAAACCTCAAACACTTTATCTTTAGATCTACCTAATTTTTAACCAATTATTTGAATGTTTTAAACCAAAAGCTTCATATTTTTCTTTTAAGAAAGTGACCCAAGTCATTTTAGAGTAATCATCAATAGGAAACATAAAGTACTTTTCTCCATTGAGTTTTTTTGTCCTATTAGGTCCACATAGATATGTTTGAATCAACTCCAAGGGTCTTGATGTCGAATATTCCTTGTTCTTGAATCTTCCTTTTGTTTGCTTCCCAAGTTGACATTCCCTGCATGTTGTGTCAGCTGGTTTAGCGATCCTTGGTAAATCCCTCAAAACCTTATTAGTAATGATCTTTACCATATTATCAAATTTAACATGTCTTATTCTCTTATGCCACAACCGACTCTCATTACTCTAAGCCATAAAACAACTGCTTTCATTCTTTCCTTTGATATAATAGACATTTCCATTCATTTTAATACCATCAATAACTAATCTCCCAATTCTTCCCTTTTTTATTTCACACCCAGATTTACTAAAGATAACTTCATATATTTTATTGCACATCTGACTAATATTCATCAAGGTATATCTAAGTCCCTTAACATAATAGACACCATCACTTTTATTCTTACAATCAATTGAGATACATCATATCCTGCATATAGAGGTGGCTTCTTCTCCTGCAAACCTCTCAGATCATCCATCACACTTCTCAATATTCATAAACTTCTCCTTATCACCTTTCATGTAATTTAAGCATCCAAGATCAATAATCCATGCAGGAGGTTCCACTTTAGAGTGCAATGTAGTCACCTTCACTTCTAATATTCTAGTTCTTTCTTTGTCACCTTACTTTATAGCCATAAATAATGATTCTTTACTTGATTCATTAACATCTTTATCCTCAAACAAATGTTCCTCCATAGTCCTTATCATTTTATTTTCTTTGTCTCTTTTATTTGTTTTCTTTCTCTTATCATAAATGCCATAACTATTTCTCTTTTTATCATCATATCCTTTAAATTCTTATTGATAAGGGAACTTAGAAGTAGAATGACCAGTTGTACCACAATTAAAGCATTTTAAAGGCAATTTAACTTTGTATTTATCGGTTCCTATCACCATTCTTCTTATATAGTTTACTTCAATCTCATCCATTTCCTGTTCAACTCCATCTTTAGATCTGACTGATGATGTTAATTCCACTTCTTTCCTCTTTTCCCTGGTTTCATCCATTTTAGTGATCTAAAATTTAGACGTCAAACCAAGAAGTTGATCCAAGGTGTAGGAATTCAAATAAGAAATTTCTTCAATTGCATATTTCTTTGTCTTATAGGGTTTATGTAAAGTCACCAATACTTTTCCTACCACTTCTTTTTCTTCTATTGTTCCACCAACACCCTTATGAGATTCATAATCTTATTTACCCTATGAAAATGTGCCTTAATGAACTCATCATAATCCATCTTCAAATTTTCAAACTTGTACTTCAGATTTGTCACATTGTCTTCTTTTCTTTCCCTATCTTCAATCCAATGAATTTCCTGAATACTTCATCGCTCAAACAACTGAAAATAATAACCCTAGATTTACAATTGTTTTAGATTTATCTTTTATCTCATCTTGAGTCTGTGGTCCACCCTTAGGTGTGGTATAACCTTTTGAATACTTTCCCATAATCCTTTTGGCAGAGCCTCTAAATGAAAGTACATTTGTTCCTTCCAATAGGAATAATTTTTACCTTTAAACTTCAGAACTTTAAAATTCAAATCTTGTGCCATACTGGATCTCCCTTAAGCAGTTAAGATTCAGAAGAAGGGACCAAGGTCTTATACCAATTTTTGAACACACAACATGACTAAGAGAAGGAAGGGGGTTGAATCATCCTGGATAGAAATAAAAACTTTATTCATATATTGATTGTAGACGTCCAAAAATATTAATATTACTTTCCCTCTTATTCCTCTAACTATTTAACTTAAATCAATTAAATAGTTTCATTTGCTAGTATTTATCAATGATCAAATATTATTCCAATGTATTTTATTTAAATACATTTCCCTCACAAAATCCCCTTTTTAATAAATTCATATTTATTAAAATCCCTCCATATCCCTAATTCTTCTAAACTATGATTTGTTCAAATCTAATTTGAATTATAATCTAAACCTATCCTAGAGACCTATTAATCCGACCTAGAGACCTACTCTAAGCCTACCCTATTCCTACTCTACTCCCATTACCTCATTTCCTAAACATATTTCCCCACCTAACTGTCCTTTGATCATGCTTAAAGGGTGATTCCTAACCTTTTAAAGGCTAATGGAATGCTCACCCACATGGGGAAATTCTCTCCAAAATGGGCACCCATCCCTTTTAAATTCTTCTTACAATTTTGTCTCCTACTTGGAAATGTTGAGCCACTCAACATTTAATGCCAAGTTTGACTCAAATTTGGCCATCCTTTTAAGCCTATGTGTCCCTTACGTGGCTCTTATGTGGATGCCACATATATGCCACATCATCCAAGCCCTCCTCTTCTCTCCCAAAACTCTATAAGTAGAGGCCTTCTCCTCTTCATTTGGCATCTCTCATATTTGCATTGTTGTTATGCTAACATAGCTCTAGATTTCATGTTTTCATAGCTAGTTTTCATGCTTATAGTTTCTTGTTTAATTCACATAGAAATAACATGCTAGGCTTGATTTTGGTTAAAATGAATCATAGTTGTTACTTTGTATCTTTCATAGCCTCAATCTTGCATAGTTTGCATATCATCTCCATGGCTAATTTAGATCATTTTGTGAAGAATTTGATACTAGTTCCTTATACTAGCTCTTGAATTGCTTCATGATTTCCAAACTTCCATTGCATTGGGGAAAATATGTCATTTGTGTTTGAGAGAGCACATGCACATTTAATCTAAAAGAACAAATCAAATAAGTAGAATAGGGTGCAATCTACTTGTTTATAGTTCTATATGATGGTATGATGTTGTCTATGTTGGTTTCTTTGTTTATTTCATGAATCATGTGTGCTAACCCACTAACTTCTCATGTTTGAGCTTGCTCCCAACAGATTGAAGATTTCACCATACTACATTCTGGCACACCCGGTGGGAGCCACGTCCTTAAATTCTTCTAAATTCTAGTCTTTTTCTTCCAAATTTTGCCAAGCACACAGATCAGTGTCTACATTTTATGCAGAGGTGTCTGCGCAAATGCCATTTCTCTCTGAACTATCGTTCGGCGTCTGCACACTAAAACGGTGTCTCCGCCTGGAATTTATTGTTTAAGATTTTTCCAAACATAATTTGTCATTTGTCAAGATTTGTTGTGTTTCCTACTAATTTTAAGCATTTTAGCATTCTATTTTTTAGCAAAGATCCAGTTTACAAGCAGTTATAATCGTAAAAATTCATTAAAGGAACAAATCTTGATAGCTTATTAACGAACACTAGCTTTTTAATGTTTGGAAAATCTCAAATGGCTCAGTTTGATTAAATTAAAGACTAAAAAGGAAGAAGAAGTAACTTTGTTTGTTGTTTTTGATGTGTTTTGTGAACTTGTAGGTACAACAGCGTCTGCAGAAACATTGATTTAGGTTTCGGTGTCTGCGAAAATGCTAGTTTAGGAAAATCATCAATCAACGTCTGCATGTCACGAATCGGCGTTTGCGACTGGTATAGAAATTTTTTGGTTTTCTATGTTTTCTGGCTTATTTTCCTGCATTCTGTCATTTTTAAGCTAAAATATAGAACCAGCATCTGCGCCCTAAACCGGCGTCTGTGCTCTGTCAAATTGGTTTTATTATTTGCTAACAACTGCTAAGTGGTTTTTGTGTTTTCAACGCTTGTCAAAGGCTTAAAACTAAAACTATTAATTAGTTGTTTTGCAGCACTGCTTGCCAAAGACACAAATTCAAAACTACTCACATTTGTCTTGCAGGTTGCCTCAAATCAAAATCGACCAAACAATCGTGTTTGTGATAATATTTTTTAGGCACATAGATTAATTAGATAGATTTATTTGTCTAATCCAAAGCAAGTGTTAGGGGATTATGCTCTCTTCCCTTTTGGGAAGATCAAAAAGCTAGACACACTTTCTTTGTGTTAAACAATTAAATCTTTTGGGAAAGAACAAACTTGTTTTGCATGTCTAAGAGAAAATGACATTAGGCAGGAGAGTATGCTCTTTTCCCCTTGTGGAAAATCAAAAATCTAGACCCCTCTCATTGCCAATCCATGCTTTTCAAATTAATCCTTTAGATGGGTCTGTCAGTCGAGGAAAAAATCTTTTGGGAATGACCCATGTGAGAACGAGGTGTAAGCCACACCACTCTAACTCACATTAATCAAATTTACTCTTTGGGGTTAAAACCTCGGGAGTAGATTGGCATTTGAGATTATACTCAGCTCTCGTCTAACTTAAATGCGAGGTCACAGTCTCAATCACATTTACGTGACCACTTTTGTCAAGACGCTCTATGGGGCTATATGCCTGAGTCGTGCTTGCACAGACATAGAGGATACAATCGAAAGACGACACTTACTAAACACTCTAGGTCTAGAAGCTACCTGATTCACCTTCGAATGATGACTTATTATAGTGCGAGGGGAGGGAAGAATCTCCCCCCAAGATCCCCATCATATGTGTCCCAAGGTATTGTGTTGCGAAAGAGATCTTCGTAGCACGACAACAATACCTGGAAAAAGGCAAAAACACAGGCGCCCTTTCAGGGGTGACACTGTTGTGTGAGCTGACAGACTACCAAGCAATGGGTCTATAATATTTCATTGAAGCCAATTCCTTAGGTAGATGTGTGCTTGAAGTGATTGAACAGCATTTGCAAAATCCAAAACACAAACAGAATACCCAACATTCAAATTTGTCACGTGCTTGTATCCTTCAAGGTTGCTTTGTCCCTTGTTAGATTGTTTTCAGACACATGCTTGTTCTTTTCTGGTTTGACTATGTTGAAATTGGTTCTTGTCATGGAACAAATCTATTGAAAATCAAAATGAGATCAAACTTTTGCCAAATTATCAAGACAACGTCCCTTTGCAAAGATTACCTTGAGCTCTAATTTTTAGAATTTGGTCTTTTATGAGATATGTCCTAAAACCTCCAACTATTCATCCAAGATCAG
>MU228079.1:106114-116406 GCA_018584345.1 Thuja plicata
AGCATATTCATCATCTTAAACACATCCTAGTCCTAGCATCATCACCCTTAGCTTCCTAGGTGCATCTTTGCATTACATCTTGCATCTCATATTCCCTTAGGGTAGTCATTTCATGCCACCTATCACATGAGCCACTAAGAAGAGGAAGAACATGGACCCTAATCTTGCCGCTAGCTCATCTAATCATGCGATTGACAACACCAATGCCATGGTTACTTATGCACCTCAACCCAACGATCAAATTGAACACATCTGGGTAGATACTAATGAGACACCTACCATAAGTACCATAGAGACATTTATCAATCATCTAGGACATGTCTACATGGTGAATGCCATGAGTGGACGTAACAACAATCAAGTACTTTTGGACATTCAGCAACAAGGACTTCAACTTCTGCCTTGGATTATACCCACACTTGTCACACGACCTATGGCACTTCCAGGGGAACGTCCTCATCCCACTAGAAATGAATTTTTTGATCCACTTTAATGAGCCCTATAGGTGGGAACTCTTATCGCACAAGTAGTCCAACCTTCCATCCCACCCTCCATCATGCACATGATACCTTCATCTACCTTAGGAGCCCTGCCTCTTGATCCAACATCAGCAATACAGGCAATACCCCCCATCGCTATGCAAGCACCTCCTCAAGTCACAGTCGCTCCACTTTTGCAAACATTCCCAACATTTGTGGCACAATTTTCACCACCACTAGTTAGCACACAACAAACCACCATTCCACCCATCCCTACTTAGCCCGTTCAAAGTGCAACAACCAGTTCGCAGCATCAAAGCACCTAAGTCTCCATGCCTATTCTGCCTTTCTTCACCACAGGCATTCCACCTACCAACGGCTATAACTAACCCTTATTTCCACAAGGGACCACATTCCCCACTCCACTAGTAGCACAACCACAACATGTGCCAGCAGTGTTGCTACAAACACAAACCAATTCAAATCCCCCCATGCAATAACCATCCACCAATCCCTTCGTCATACCTCAAATACCCATCCAGCATCAACAACCTATCCAACAGTAGTAGCAAACCATCCAATAGCAACAACCCATCCAACAACAACAACAACAAACAATCCAACAGTAGCAACAACCTATTCAACAGCAACAATCCATCTAGAAACCATCCCAACAACAACAACCGCAACAGCAAGTTACCAACCCTTTCACATCCCAAGCACAACAACAACAAATCAACCACTTCACAGCTGCACAGTCCACCCTCCAAGTTGCTCAACAGCCGCAACCACAAACACAGAGGGCAAATCCCTTCATGGCACAATCACTACAACAGTTTGCTAATCCTTTCATCCAACCCATGCAGCAACAACAAACTCATTCCGCCAACTACCTAGCCATGTCATCTTCTGTTGCATCACAAACCATTCCACCTCCATATCAATTCAGTGTTCCCACTAGGGGCATTCCACTACAAAACACCTATCCTCCATCCTATACAGGTGCACAATAGGCTCATCCCACCTATCCAGCGACGCAGCAAATACAAGCATATTTCCAGCAGTTGCAACAATCTTATCAAGCGCTGACACCTCCTCCACTGCAATATTCCCCTCAACCAAAGCTTCCACCACAATAGCCCATATATGTTGACCACCAACCATCATATCAAACACTGTAATATCCCCCATAGAATCCTCCATGTTTGCCATTTGATCCATATCAGGTTCAAGGAAACCATTCAATCATGACTAACAATCCTCCCCCGCAAATCAATCATGAATGGGAGGAAATGAAGAATGCTCTCAAGGAGCTAAAAGCTGGGACAAAGGATAAAACATTCAAGTTTGAAGAGGTGTGTCCTTATCCATTTGATCGATCTATCACTACCATACCCTTCCCCAAGCACTTTGAGACACCCAAATTTGATAAATATCAGGGGAAGGGAGACCCTGTGAGCCACGTGAAAGAATTCTACATGGCATGTCAATAAGTGGCCTATAGTGATAATTTCCTCATGAGAATATTTCCCAAGAGCTTAGGGGGGACTGCTCTCGAATGGTTCTAGAAAATCCCTTACGGCACAGTCTCTACTTTCGTTGAATTATCTGAGAATTTTGTGACCCAATACGCACATAACGTCGAAAATGAACTCTCACTCCTTGACCTATGCAATTCCAAACAAAAGGGAGGAGAGAGCTTGGCCGATTATCTTCAGCGCTGGCAAGGGCTTACTACAAGGCTGTCCTACCAACCCCTTGAGCAACATCTTATCAAAATCTTCATTAACAACCTTCATCTTAAGCTCACCTATCACATGCGCGTGAATTGCATACAAACTTATCAAGACATCTAGATCAAAGGCATGGATCTTAAACGAGGTCTCATAGAAGACGGTGCCATCAAGCACTACAAGGAATCCCAACCTGACAAACATAATAATGATCGATCACGATATTGGAACAAAAACAAGAATGCGGTAACTGACAGAGCCATTGACACCAAACACGTTCAGGTTGTGGTAGCCATTCCTAATGCACCTACCCAAACTTATCAGCAAGCACCACCAATGTACCCTCAACCTCCTCCCATGTATCAACAGCCCAATCCCGTGTATCCCCAACTGACTTACCAGCAAAACATGCACCCTCAAGGCGCGACTATCTATCCCCCTGCGGGGACATCATATCAACACAACTACCAAGGTCCTATGAATCAGACAAATGCTATATTAGTCCATGGACAATAAAGGCCCTGCACTTTGAATATGCCTCAACGCACATTTACCCCTTTGGGTGAACCCATAGATGTCATCTTCCACAAGCTGGTCCAAGCTAACCAAGTCATGTATCCCAAAATGCAGCCCTTTGATGACTCAACACCTAAGCCAGACTGGTATAAAGACAACGAGTATTGTGAATACCACCATGTTAAGGGACACACCACTCTCAAATGCATGAAGCTGAAACATTACATCTAGGATCTCATCGATCACAAAGAGATCAAAGTGGACTCTTCTGCCCAACCATCGCCAAATGTGGGCCTTAAAATCTATCAAAATGCGTTCCCTAAACACACTTTAGGTACAGACCTAGGCAATCCTACTCAGTCCTCTGATCAGGGGAAGGGTAAGCAAGGAGAAAATGCTGACAGAAAGGATTATACAAAAGCATATATCAACTACGATAATCTCATCGGTTGCATATCCCAATTCCATTCCCCCGTCAATGTCATCCATGTCAAGGGTGTCGATAACCAATGCGCAATCACCACTCGTAGAGGCAGGATAACAGTTGCAAGTGTCGGTCCTACCCCATCTGCTGGGACCCAATGCAACATTCTGAACACCTAGGGAATACTCCAGCCCAAATTTCCATCCTGGATCTCCTCTACACTTCACCCACCTATCAAGAGATCCTCAATAAATCCCTACAAGACTCCCATGTTCCCAGTGACATCAACCTCACTGAATTCCAGAACCTTGTCAGACACTTGTTTGCATCTTGTGGGGTCTCCTTTAAACCAACAAACATACCCTTAGAAGAAACCGATCATAATCTCCCACTCCGTATTGTTGTCATGGTTAAAGATTTTGACATCAAACGGGTCATGATAGATAATGGTTCGGCCCTAAACCTGTGTACTCTAAAATTCATAAAACAGTTGGGTTGCACTGAAGTTGATATAACAAATAATGTCATCACACTAAAGGCATATGACAATCTGGAGCGTACTTCTAAAGGCACCATATCATTGCCCATTCAAGTGGGCCCGGTTATCTAGGATACATTATTTCATGTTGTTGATCTTGACCTTCCCTTCAACATCCTCCTTGGACACCCATGGATTCATTCTATGCAAGTCGTCCCCTCCACCTACCATCAGTGTATCTAATTTCCATATAACGACACAAAGATCACCATCTGTGCAGATCCCAAGCCCTTTGCATACTGCAATGCGTTGGAAACATCCTTTCCACATTCTGATCACTGTCCTGGGATTGACATTGGCACCTCTGTCGCCAGTTCATCTCAAACCCATTTAGACCCAAAAATAATCCTCTCTTCCACCCTTTCCACGGTCAAGATCAACAACAAAGGTTGTGGTGAGTATAGTTTATCTGTTTCCTTCACAGTCGGAGCACTGCCAATTGATCCACACACTCAAGGCTGCCAACTTAATATAAGCAAGACAGAACTAGAGACAACTAAGGTGCTACAATTTGGTCCTACCACTTTTATTTCAAAGGGTACTTTGACTGGCCAGGAAATGACACCAAACATCAACCAATGGCTCTATAAGGATCCACCACCCAAGGACACAAGTTGCCTTAATTACTTTAAAGGTAAGTACCTGGTGACTCACAAGCTTGTGACAGAATAATAGAACTACTAAGGATGTGGCCTCGGTTATGAAGAGAAAGGAATGAAAGATCCTATTATACCTACCCAACTAGAAAAGCACCTAGGCCTTGGCATGGGCTCTGACACGACTGGGGGCACCAACAAAAACATCTTTGCCTCTTGTCTGTCCCTAGGTGAAATTGCTGACATCGAAGATATCCCAGAAGAGAAAGTTGTGAGAGCCTATGATGATGTCTTTGACGATGAAACATTCCTGGGCAATTTTGTCCTACACCAACTTTCCATTCTCTTCATTGACCTTCCCCTCCACCATCCTGAACTCGTAGACTGGGACCAACCAAGTGTCGTGCACATTGACGAGTTCCAAAGTGAGGACGTGATCCTAAGCTTTATGCGAGCAATTGAGTAGAGCAGTGACTGGGGGAAAGACTCAACGTGTGTATACAAACTGGACCCAAAGGCATACTTTGGGGAAAAGGAGAACTTCAGTCGCAAAAATGAAGAAGAAAATAAAAATAAGAAAAATCGATCCCCTAGCAAAAACCCCTCTGGGGCGCTACTTGATAATAAAATAGTAAAAATAAAGGGCGTATCCCCTGGTGAAAACCTCTCTGAGGTGCTAGAGGATGAAGAATCTCCTCTTCCTCTAATCTGTGATTATAGGCCTAAACAATCATCGATTCTCATCGAAGAAGCAAAACCTGTCAACTTGGGTACCAAAGAGAATCCCGCCATCACATACATAGTAGCATCTTTGATTAAAGAAAAACAAAGTGATCTTGTCACTTTATTGAAGGAATCCATCAACAAGTTTGCATAGGCTTACTCCCGCATGTCTGGATTAGACCCCAACTTGGTGGTTCACCATCTAGCAGTAGACCCAAACATCAAACCTATCAAGCAAAAGCTCCGAAAGATGCACCCTAAAGTGGCACTACTTGTCAAAGTAGATCTCAAGAAGTTACTCCAAGCCAAGATCATCCGCCCCATTGACTATTCTGACTGGATTTCTAACATGGTGCCTATCTCTAAGCCTGATAAATCAATCAGGATAAGTACAGATTTCAGAGATCTTAATAAGGCATGTCCCAAGGATGATTTCCCAGTGCCAAACATAGACATGATTGCAGATCTCATAGTAGGACATGAGATGTTGTCACTCATGGATGGCTTTTCCAGATATAATTAGATCCACATTGCAAAAGAAGATCAGCATAAGACAAAATTCACAACCTCCTGGGGCACCTTCTGCTATATCATGATGCCTTTTGGATTGAAGAATGTTGGGGAAACCTATCAAAGGGCCATGACTATCATTCTTCATGACATGATACACAAAATTCTTGAAGACTATGTCGATGATATCTTGGCAAAATCAGTTAAGAGGGAAGATCACCTCAATGTTTTGGAGTGCATCTTTGACAAAATTGGACACTACTGATTAATGCTCAACCCTAAGAAGTGTGTCTTTGGGGTCACATCAGGAAAACTCCTTGGGTTCATTGTATCCAGACGAGGCATTGAAATAGATCCAAAGAAGGTGCAAGCTATCATATAAATGTCTCCACCAAAAACACTACGACAACTGCGTAGCCTCCAAGGAAAGTTACAATCTGTGTGTCGTTTTATCTCTCAACTAGCAGACAAGTGCCAACCATTCACTCATCTCCTGTGAAAAGATAACACATTCAAGTGGGATCCTTAGTGTTATAAGAGTTTCGACAAAATCAAAGAATACTTGGCTAATCCACCCATCTTGGTACCACCTGTACCTGACCGACCACTCATCCTATATATTTCTGCTACTACCAAAGCATTGGGGGCACTCCTTGCTCAACTAGATGATGAGGGTAAAGAAAGAGCCATTTATTACATCAGTCAGACTTTAGTAGGTTATGAACTCAACTATTCACCTGTGGAAAAAGCATGTCTGGCAGTGGTCTTTGCCACTCAAAAACTTTGCAACTATATGATTAGTCATACAACCAAGCTCATTTCAAAGGTGGATCCTCTCAAGTATCTACTCTCAAGGACTACGCTCACAGGTCGAATGGAAAAATGGGTTATGTTTCTAAGTGAGTTTGATATTCAATATGTAGACAAAAAAGCCATTAAAGGGAAAGTCATCGTTAATCAACTAGTAGAAGTGCCATTGGTAGACGCATATCCTTTGGTCACATAATTTCCAGATGAGCATTTGTACATGATAGAAGAACAACCTACTTGGAAAATCTACTTTGATGGGTCCTACATAGCTCATGGTGCAGGGGCAGTAATACTTTTTATCACCCCTCAAGGTGATTACATCCCTATGTCATTCAAATTGGGATTTCCCTGCATGAACAACATTGCAGAATATGAGGCACTAATCGTAGGACTCTGCATGGCTATAGAATGGAACATCACAGCTCTAAATGTCTTTGGCAATTCCCAACTCATCATCAAACAGGTTCTCGATGAGTATCAAACCAAAGATGACAAACTAATGCCATATATGTAGATGGTTGACAAGATGAAAGAGCATTTCCTCCACTTACAGATAACACAAGTACCAGGCTTATAGAAAAAGGTCACTGATGCAATGGCCACAATTGGATCCCTCCTAGAGATTCCTCGTGAATCTACGCAATACAAATTCTTAGTTGAGCAACTACATGCTCTCGCTTATGAGAATGATGAATTGAATCATGTATGTGTCTTGGTTGGTCCCCAGTCCCCGTGGTACCACAATATCCAAGCTTACCTACAAAATGGTATCATATCTCCTCATCTCACTGCAACCCAATGCCAAAACTTTATCCGCAGAGCTTCCCGATACACCCTCGTAGCCAACACCCTTTATCATTACGGTTATCACAACGTGCTCTCTAGGTGTTTAGATGAAAATGAAGCCGCCCAGGATTTACAAGAGGTACATGCTAGAATCTGTGATTCCCTTATGAGTGGCATGGTCCTAGCCAAACAACTTTTACGTACATGGTACTAGTGGCCTACAATGGAACATGATTCTTGTGAGTTCATCAAGAAGTGCCTACCTTGCCAACAACATGCCAATCTGATCCATGCTCCTGCCCAGGACCTCAGACCTATTGCGCCTCCTTGGTTCTTCTCTTGTTGGGGTTTTGACCTCATTGGTAAGATTACTCCCCTCTCTTCTGAAGGTCACAAGTACATAATCACAACAATGAAGTACTTTACAAAGTGGGTTGAATAAATTTCACTCACCCTCACTACTAGTGTCCAGATATCCAAATTCATCCTCTATCACATTGTCTACCACTTCGGCATACCCTCCACCATCTTCACAGATCACGGTACACCATTTGAAAATCAACACATCAGTGATCTCTGTGCTCGCCTCCGTATCCATCACCGTTTCTCCAGTCCATATTTTCCTCAAGGTAATGGCCAAGCTGAGGCAACTAATAAAACCCTCCTCAAAATCCTTAAGAAAGTTGTCAATGATACTAGTTGTGACTGGCATCTCCAGATCAATCCCGCCCTTTGGGTATATCGCACTTCCTACCGTACTCCTACTGGCACTACTCCCTATTCCCTAGTCTATGGTGCTGAAGTAATCTTACCAATTGAGGTTGAACTACCATCCCTCTGAGTATCACTAAGAGGCCTAGTTGATGATGAATATTACCAAGTGGCATGACTCACACGTCTTGATCTACTAGATGAAAAGTGCCAGCAAGCCTATGATCACCTGATTGTCTACCAAAATAGACTCAAGCGGAACTATAACAAGAAGGTCCACCCATGCTAGTTCCAGGTAGGGGACCTTGTGCTAAAGGAAAATCAAAAAGTGGGTACTGATCGGGAAAAGAAAGGTAAGTTTGAAGTCACTTAGCAAGGCCCCTATGTTGTCACTGCATGCTTTGGTTCTAGGGAATATCAACTCTCCACTCCTTAAGGAGAACCATTGAATGATCCTACCAACATCATTCATCTTAGGTGCTTCTATGCTTGACGGTTGGTTTTTTATTCCAGTTACCTGAGAAAATCCATAAAAAGTATAAAAAGTCCTTAAGAAATCACAAAAACAATGTAAAACAGTCCTGAAAAAAATCTCAAAAAAGCAGAAAAATGAAGCTGCAAAAATGGTTGTCACGGTGAAAACATGGCAAACAAGCACTTGGACAACATCAAAAACGTCAAAAAGATCCAAAGAAATCAAAAAAGAAGAATAAAGAAAAAAAAATTGTCCAATGGTGAAAACTTGGCAATCAGGCGCCTTGGACAAGTATGCGTGATGAAAACCTAGAAACAGGCGTCACACATAGTGGACCATTCCATTATCTATCAAAATCTCATTTCCCTCTATCACCAACATCACATCTCCACTAACCTTAGCATTTCCCATATTCCCTGGGTGTTCGCATATCATACGCACTAGTCTGAAGTGATCCTCCTATCTCGTGTCCTGAGCTTTTGTACACATAATCTTGTAGATTATTGTCCATATGTTGTACTATCCCAATCCCTAAGCTTCAGTCCTATACATATTTCGTCTAGTCGTCTGCTTAGTGTTTCCTGTATATATCTTGTGTCCTCAGTTGGTATCCTTGCAGAACATGATCCAGTTATGCTCTTAAAATCTTAAGTTTCGGCAAGCACCTTTTGATGACATCTTGGTTCTGTAGATTGATCGCAGTGCACCTTTGACTAATCAAATTTACGAATCCCATCTTTCTAGAAATGGGTCCTTGAGGATGTATCCTTCCTCTCGTAGACTTAATTCTAGAACATCATCATCTCTGGGTTCTCGTAGGATGTATCCTTCCTCTTTAACTAATCAATCAACATACTAAACTATCGCACGCATAAAAAAAAACACGATCCCATCATATCTTGGCGGCAACATGTGTACATAATCGCTTGTAATTATTTGCTTGTAATTAATCATTAGGTTTGATCCTTGTATATTCGCAACGTATCCAGTCTTCTCGCCATCTCACTAACATCTTGATTCATCGTCATGCTAACATTCCCTACATGGTCCTTCATAGTCCTCCTGACTGGTTCATCAGTTGATCATGACACACAACAAAAATATGGGTCCCAACTCATCCATTGCATACATCGCATCCATTGCATCTGGTTGTCGCATTAGTTTTATCATTAGGTTCATCATTAGATTGCATTAGGTTCATTATTAGATTGCATTAGATCCATCATTAGATTGCATTAAGTTCATTTAATTGCATAGTCAAAATCATTTTAGTGTCTTGCATAATTAATTCGTCTTAGATTCATTTTACATCTTGCATTGTTAAAACATTTAGATTCATTTTATCATCTTGCATTGTTAAATCATTTAGATTCATTGTTAAATCATGTACATCTTGCATAATTAATTCATCTTAGGTTCATTTTAGTCTTGCATGGTTAAATTGTTTAGATCCATTTTATCACCTTGCATTGTTAAATCATGTACATCTTGCGTAATTAATTCATCTTAGGTTCATTTTAGTCTTGCATGGTTAAATTGTTTAGATCCATTTTAAATCATGTACATCTTGCGTAATTAATCCATCTCAGGTTCATTTTAGTCTTGCATTGTTAAATTGTTTAGATTCATTTTGGTCTTGCATTGTTAACACATTTAGATTCATTTTACTCTTGCATTGTTAAAATCATTGTTAACTCATTTAAATCATTATAGTCTTGCATTGTTAAGATTCATTTCGATTAATCCTACATTCATATACATATTCATAAAACATCGGCATATACATTGCATACATCATAAAATCACATCACATTCTGCATCCACACACGTCAGTACATCATATATACATAGTCATAAAACCATCCTACATACACAATTTGTCATACATATGCATATGCATCGTAACATCACATAAATCAAAGCATGAAAAAGATACATCATAAATATCATAGAGTCCTCATAGAAGCATCATATATATATATATATATATA
>MU228079.1:136780-186179 GCA_018584345.1 Thuja plicata
GAATATTTAATTCATTTATTTAATAATTGTTTTCAACATGTGAGATAATTGAATTCTTTTTTATTAAGAATTGCTTTATTTGATGAAATTAAATTAATTTAATTGAAATTAATTTAATTGGAAGAATCTAATTAGTAAGTTTAAATATTTGAATTTAAACTATAGGAAATTGAGTTTAATTAATCAATTAATGGTAATTAATCAATTAAAGCTATTTAATAAAATAAAATAAATTATTTAATTAATTTTGGGAATTTTATTAGATGATTTGGGGAATGAATTTAGAGGAAAATAGATGATTAATTAATGATTAAAAAACCATTAATTAATAGATGAAAATTAGTGTTTTTAATGTAAAGTCGCAAGCCTGTCCATTTTAGGGTGTCTACACATTCTTTCCAAGACTTAATCGAGAATGGAGTTACAACAGAGGAAGTATTATTGAAAAGTGGAGAACTCAAACTCTACAAGGATATCAATTTTTTTACTAATAACAATACTTCCAACAACAATAATAATAGGGCTCCTCATAACAACAATCAATTTTGGATGAAGAACAGTAACAAGGGTGTGGTTAATTATGGATTTGTGGAAGCAAACAACTTAAAGACCACTCTATTTAATCTCACGAGAGGATACAACCAAACTAATAATGTAAATCAAGCACCCAAGGTTCCCTTCAACAATAACAACAACAACAATTTTGGGAACAATCAGGAGGCTAATAAGCCTAAACCCTTCTTCGCTTCATCTCCTAGAAGGAAATTCACACTCTTGAGTGATCCTCTTGAAAATGCATTGAGAACTCTCGTTGCGAATAAGATTATTGACTTACCTAGAGCTCATCCCTATGAACCACAAGTAAAACCATCATGGTAGAGTGAGTCAAATCATTGTGAATACCATCAAAATCGAGGACATAAGAGAAACGATTGCATGCGCTTGAAACATGTGGTGCAAGATCTTATTGATATTGGTGCAATCAAAGTAGAAGGACCTCAAACCAATGAAGATCACACAACATTCACAACACCTTTCTTCAAACACGAGAAAGGAGAATCTTCCAATGCTAACAACAATGGAAATAATTCAAGAGGTAATAAAAAAGTTAACTTTACCCATAGTTATGATAATACTATCAATGTCCTACCAGGACATGATAATACTATCAATGTTGTGGTGGTAAAGGAACAACCTAGCAAAGAGACCTCTAATGTTGTTACTAGGGGGAAAGCAACGAGGATCACCCTACAAGGAAGTGCCCCTAGAACTTTTAGTCCTACACAAGTGACCACTTTGCATAAACAAGCATCTTCTTCAACAAGGCCCTATATCTTAGTGTATCAATTACAAAATACACCATCTCAAATTTCCATTTTGGAGCTATTGAAACTTTCTCCCAATCATAAAGAAATATTGGAGAAAGCTCTTATGGAAACTATCACTCCTAAAAATTTGTAGGAAGAAAGGTTTCAAAACATGGTGGGCCATCTCATTGCACCTCATTGTCTATCCTTTTCCAAGAAATATGACATGTACATAAACCATAGTCAAAATATCCCATTGCATATAGATGTTTTGATCCAAAAACACCGTGTTAAAAGAGTCCTCATTGATGGAGGAGTTGTTCTAAACATTTGTACCTTGAATCTAGTCAAATATTTAGGGTTATCTGAATCATCTATTGATCCCAAGAAACAAATCACTATAAAAGCTTATTATGAGGAGGAGAGATCTTCTAAAGGAATGGTGGTTTTCCCCAATCAAGTAGGTCCAACCAAGAAAGATACCATTTGTCAATTCCTTGACATGAAATTAACTTATAATATTTTATTGGGAAGGCCATGGATTCATGAAATGCAAGAGGTGTCTTCGACATATCACCAATGTATCAAGTTTCCACACATGGGTGAATAAATAACTATTTGAGGAGATTCAAATCCCTTTCAATATTGCAATATGGTGAAACCTCTTCATCGTTTATTTATTTCACATGATAGAGAAGGATTCATTCCTAGTGCCATCATTGAAGAAACCGAATAAGAAGGTCCTAGTTAGAAATTAAATGCTAATTCTACTTCAAGTCCTAATGAAACTAACTTATCTACATCAACTAAGGGAAAATAGAAAATTTAGTTTTGAGGGTCAAAGTTCTAATGACAATTCAGTAAAAGTTTCTACACCAAGGGAAGAAACTTCGAGACCTTCTAAGGTTGAACGAGAACAAACCAAAAAGGAAAACTATCAAAAGATGAAGGAGATGATGCATAGATTTTAAAAACAATGCAAAATACATAAAAAAGGAGTGGGGGGATATTATGTTTCCTTATTTGAATTACCCACTTCTCCAAGGACACATGGAAAACCTTCAAGTTCTCATCCACCCAAAAAATACAACTCTCACTTTGTAAGGGAAAGTGACTAATCAGCCATAGAAAAAGAAGATAATGAAGTCTTGCAATGGCTTTATAAAGATGAGGATAGTTCAAATGTTCCCATTGAAAGAGTGCAACATATCAACATCTAAACTGATCAATATGACAAAGGATTACAAATAATGCAAAAGATGGGTTACAAGGGAAGAGGACCCTTAGGATTAGAAATAAAGGTTTTTAAGAATGCATCCAACCTCCTCGGAGATCCAAGGATGAAAAATTAGGAATAGGGTATCAAGAGAAAGGAGTTAGCTAAAGCACTATTCATGATTCTCATGAGCATGTACATATGTTAGAGTCTGAAAGTGAATATTTCTCCAGAGAATATGAATGTGACTCTCTATCCTAAGAGTCTCTTCATGAAAAAGAGGTAGATGTCATTCATACCTATTCTCCTATACCTAATGCAAACAATCAAGCCAATGTGGATCAAGTGTCGGGTTCTACACAAATATCAAATGATCCTCAAGTACCAAATGAAGTACAAGTATCTAGTAAAAATTAATGGGTAGGTGAACCATGGGTACCTTCATGGGGGGAGATTCAAATGTTAGCTTTAATCCACACGTATTTTCTCCCATGGAAATCCATGAGGATTCTAGGGAAGATAATTTCAATCTGACTTCTATGGGACATCTCGAACAAGCACATGTTATTGACTTGAGCGATACAATGTATGAACCTTCAAACAAAGTCATGTCCTTAAACCCTGCAAATAAAAATTTACCTAATGAGTCCTTAGCCATTATCCATCCAAAACTTATTGATTGGGATTTGACCGAACCTAATGACTTACTCTATTTTCCCAATGATAATGCTATGGCTCAATACCTCAATGCGGTTGAGCCATCTTCCACCAACAAATTCGATCCAAACATGATGATGGAAGCAAGGGTCCAATCTCTTAATCCACAAGAAAAAAAAGAAAAAATGAAGTAAAAAAATGAAAAGGTCTAGAGGTGAAAACCACCATGTGGCAGTGCTAGACCCCCAAAAAGTAAAAATAAAGGATATTTATGAAGGTGAAAACCCAACTGTGGCACCTAAGGAAGAGAGATTGGATACTTTACCCAAACATGAAGAGGAAAGATCTCCTATCCTAATTGATCCAAGAGAAAAGGTCAACATTGGTATGGAATTGGAACCTAAATTCATCCATCTAGAAACATCTTTGACTCCAATAGAAAGGAAGGATTTCATCAAATTCTTTCAAGAAAAGAAAATAAACTTTGCATGGTCCTATGCGGATATGGCATGATTGGATCCAAGTTTCATAATGCATCACCTTAATGTAAGACCCAAAGTAAAACCTGTGAAGCAAAAGTTGAGAAAAATGCATCCCCATGTGGCTTTGTTGGTTAAAGCAGAATTGGAAAAGTTACTAAAAGTTGGCTTCATAAGAGTCATAGCTTATGCAGAATGGATTTCCAATATTTCACCTATGACTAAGGATGATTTTTCATTACCTAGCATTGATGCTATAGAGGATTTGACAGCAAGAACTCCATGTTTTCATTAATGGATGGATTTAGTGGGGACAATCAGATTAGAATAGCACTTGAGGATCACGAAAAGACCGCTTTCACTTGCCCTTGGCAAACCTTTTGTTGGAATGTCATGCCCTCCAGCCTTAAAAATGCTGGAGCTACCTATCAAAGGGCGATGACTACCATCTTTCATCACATGATGCATACCTTTCTTGAAGATTATGTGGATGATATTTTAGCAAAGTCACATGAAATAAAATATCATCTCCCTATCCTAGAAAAAATCTTTACAAGATTGGAACAATTTAAAGTAAGGTTAAATCCAAAAAAATGTGCATTTGGTGTCCAATTTGGAAAGCTATTGAGCTACATAATTTCAACAAAAGGGATAGAAGTGGATCCAGAAAAAGTGCAATAAATTATGGAAATGGAAACACCCCTAAGAATTATCCAAATTAGGTCACTACAAGGAAGACTCTAGTCTATTAGAAGGTTCATCTCTCAATTGGCGAAAAAGTGCCACTCTTTCACCAGATTGTTATAGAAGGATACTATTTTCAAATGGGATGACGAATGTGAACAAGATTTTACCCTATTGAAAACATACTTGGTAAATACACATATTTTGATGCCTCCCATAAAAGGTAAACCCTTACTATTATACATTTTAGCAATGGAGTGATCTTCAGGGGTTTTATTAGCACAAGATGATGATGAGGGCAAAGAAAGAGAAATCTATTACTTAAGCAAAACTTTGATCAAATATGAGTTAAACTATAGATTTATGGAGTGGGATTGTTTAGCGGTAGTTTTTGCTTCCCAAAAACTATGACATTACGTGTTGATGCACAAGGTTAAGTTGATTTCCAAGATTGATCCACTCAAGTATTTACTTAGCAAAACAACCTTTACATGAAGGATTAGTAAATATGTGATGGTATTAAGTGAATTTGATATTGAGTATGTGGACCGTAAAGCTATCAAGGGAAAATTCATAGCAGATCAATTGGTGGAGAATCCCTTAGTTTCCAATCATCCTATGCAAATAGAATTTCCATATGCAGAAATAGTAAATGTAGAAGCAAAAGCATGGAAGTTATATTTTGATGGATCTTATACTTAGCATGGATTAGGAGCTGGAATTTTGTTGATTACACCAAAAGGATATACTATTCCTAAGTCTTACAAAATTTTATTCCCATGTACCAATAATATTTCAGAATACGAGGCTTTAGTCATTGGAATCAAAATGGCTTTAGAATGGAATGTCACAGAACTTCAAGTATATGGGGATTCACAACTAGTTATTAACCAAATCAATAATGAATACCAAACTAAAGATGACAAGTTGATGCATTATAAAAGGATGGTAGATGATTGGAAAAAGTATTTTGTCTTGATCACATTTGAAAAAATCCCAAGGGACAAAAATAGAGCAGCATAGGCTATGGCTACTTTGGCTTTGTTACTTCAAATGCAAGATCAGAATGCTAGGTATCAGTTTTTGGTGGAAGAATTGGTTAAACCCGCTTTTGACCTACCTGAAACTCAAATAATTTGCCTTTTAAATGGACATGAATAACCTTGGTATGGACCCATATTTACCTATCTTAAAGACCAAGTTTTACTCTTAGACCAAACCCAAACTCAAAAGAGACACTTCATACGCCAAGTGGCTCGCTATACTATCTTATCTGACACATTGTATCACAAAAGTCTTGACGAAATGCTACTTAGTTGTCTAGCGGATGAGGAATCAAAATTATCTTTACGGGACGTTCACAAGGGTATTTGTGGGTCTCATTTGAGTGGGTTGAATCTAGCCAAGAAAATCCTTTGCATGGGTTACTTTTGGAAAACCTTAGAAAAAGATGCTTTCTAATTTGTTAAAGTATGTCCAAAATGTCAATATCATGGAGATATGATTCATGTGCCCGCACAAGAGTTACACCCGATCATTACACCGTGGCATTTCTATCAATGGGGATTTGATCTTATTGGGATGATTTATCCACCTTCATCCAATGGTCATAAGTTCATTATAACTGCAACAAAATACTTTACAAAATGGGTAGAAGCTATGCCATTAATGACTACAACAGGTAAAAAAATCTCCATGTTTATTCTAAACCACATCATTTTTCTATATGGTATTCCTCATTCTATCATCTCAGATAATGGAAAACAATTTAAGAATAAAGATGTGGATGAATTATGTGAGACATTTCATATTACACACCATTCTTCCTCCATTTATTATCCTCAAGGAAATGGTCAAGTCGAAGCAACAAATAAGAACATCCTCAAGATATTGAAAAGATCAGTTGATAATTTAGGAAGAGATTGGCATATACAATTGAACCCTTCATTGTGGGCCTACAAAACAAGCACTAGAACACCAACAGGGGCAATAACATTCTCTTTGGCTTATGGGGCAGAAGTTGTTTTACCTTTGGAGGTTGAAATCCCATATTTGAGAGTATCATTACAAGGATTGATAAATGATGAGGATTATAGGGTTGCAAGACTTCAACAATTGGAACTGTTAGAAGAACATCAAACTCAAGCTTATGTGCACTTGAAAGTGTACCAAAATAGAATCTCAAGGAATTACAACAAAAAGATCAAACCTAGAGCATTTCAAGTGGGAGATTTAGTGTTGAGACAAAACCCTTAGAATCAAGCAACCCTTTGTGATTACTTCTTCTTTTAGCACGGGGACATACAAGTTGGCTGATTGTGAAGGAGATGAGCTACAAGAACCTATCAATAGCATTCACTTAAAGAGGTTTAACACCTGAACAGATGAAAGTTTATAGGTTGAAAGATTATCAGACGAAAGTATATCCGATGATATTAGCATCATTCTTTGTACACGAGAAAAGTTCAAAAATAAAAAAACATGAGAAAAGTTCAAAATCCAAAAAAATGAAAAAGAAAAAAAATAAAAAATAAAAATGGAAAAGTAGAGAAAAGCATAAAAAGAAGAAAAATGAGCATGAAGAAAGCAAAAACATTCAAAAGATAAAAAAATGGTTGTCTTTTTGAAAACCTAGCAAATAGGTGCCTTGATGATATCAACAAAAGAAAAAAAAAGAAAAAAATCAAAGAATTTTTTTAAAAAAGAATAAGGTACCTTGGTGAAAACCTAGCAATAGGCGCCTTGGTAGCGAAAAAAGAGAAAAAAGAGAAAAAGAACAATAAATTCAAAAGGTGAAAACCTGGCGAACAGGCACCTTTTGATCCCTTAGGTCTTTCCTGGTTGCATTTGCACATATTGCATTTTTCATCTCACTGTATATATCCTCGCATCCGTCATTTGTGCATAGTCACAATAAAGTCTTTGAGTTGCATTCTCAAAATCGTTGTCACATATAAGGTTTCATTTGCCCAGATTTATACATGGTCTCATATTCACTTGGGGGCAAAGCATTGGTTTTGATACAAATGGATTCGATAAGCGCTACCTTTTGGTCACATGACATGAGAGATTTTTAAAACTTCAACGGAGAGATATTTATGAACCTTTGATGTATATCATTGTTCACCCCAAGCATTCAATCTTGAAACTTGATCCTCAAGCTTCATGACCTTATTATCAGGATTAAAAATTGAAAAAACCTAAAAGATCAGAATGTATGGAATTCTATTGAATATCTTGATACAATACAAACACTTGAAGTTTTTAATGATGTTCATTGAATCATGTTCTTTTTAGCTAATCAATGATGTTTCGACTAGATTGGTGATGATGAAGACATGATATTTTTCTTGATTTTTGTGTGACTGTTTTAAGGAAAATCCACCAACCTATGTGAATTTGTCTAAGGACATGATCATCAAATGATCATCGAGGACATTCATATATGAAAGAGGTTTGACCTTTGTTTGTTTACACAAACAAATACATTGGATATTTAGATCTTCCATATCTTAATACCAAAATCCAATTGCAACATTGAATCTGATGAAACCGGTATTCAGACTTGTTGATTACTCAACTAGTGAGGGTTGTACTAGTTTCTAATGGTTACAAAATCGATGAAATCGGTATTCATATTATCATGATGTGGTTATCCAGTCAATGATGGTTGTACTTGCTCCTAGTTCACAAAAAGCTCAATGATGAAAATATATCTTATTTTGCATTTCTTTCACAAAGTGACAGTTAGTTGCATTTCATTCTTAGATTAATTGCATTTAGGGGATTTCCTAAGTTCAAGGGGGTTAATTATTCAAAGAGTTGATATCTTTATCTTGGTTCGAATAAATCAATTATGGAGACTTTCTTGTGCATTTACCATTGCATTCATTAATGATTAAACATTATTTACAAGTTATACATCATTACATCATTATTAATTATCCAAAATCCATAACCATTTCATTATCCACATAGGTGCATTTAATTAAAACATTGCATTTTCAAATATCAAAATACAACAACACAACATGTATTCATAAAGATCATTGCATTACATATATCATTTAGAATTGCATTCATCATCAATTAAAAAACATGTAGACATAAAATTGCATACATATTCATTCATCTAACTATGTCATATAAATAAGACATTGCATCCATAGCATGTAAAATAAAGTGCACCATAAACATCAAATATAATCATATCATCAAAGGAAGTCTCACATATATCATCATGGAAATCAAAGTCATCATAATAAATGAAAATCAAATGTCTGACATATAAAGCTACATCATATCAAAAGGGTGCATCAAAGTCCTGATCAACTCAATATATATGATACATAAAATACAATACATATGATCCAAGGATATCTCAATATCAATCATGTTCTGCTAGGGGCACCTGATGCATCTCCTGTCCCTGTATCACCTGTACCATCTGGATCTTTGTCTCCTGATCTATCATGCGTACTAGGAGGAGCCCGACTAGAACTAGCACAATTGGCTATCTGATCCATCCTAGCCACGAATGCCTGCATCATCACACCAAATTGATCTATCATGTTGGTCACTATAGCTAGACCAGTCTGCAATCCCTGCACATCCTGCTCTAATCTGGTAATGGTACCTAACTATGGTTGTGACTGAACTTGATACTATACATGTATTTGAGGCACATGTTATGTTAGCATCTGAGGATGTATAGGCACCTGCTGTGCTGGAATGTGTGGACCTTGACCCTGTCTCGCAATAGCTATTTGAGCATGTCTTATGACTCTCTGTCATCGTTGACCCCATACTGCTACCTGTACTGGTCTCATCCTATACCCACCACCTCTCCCTTGCACATGACCACCCCTCATCCGTGGACCCACATGACCACCTCTCATCCATGGTCCTACATGTCCTCTATCTCTATCTCTTTGAGGAGCTCTTTGTGCTCTTTTTACTCTCTGTACTCTCCCACCTCCTCTTTCGCCCCCACCATCATCATCATTTGAAGGATCATCTACATCAGGAATTAGCTCACTAGGATCAGTGAACCGTGTAAACCTATGGTGAGCAAACTACTGTGCATAATCTGGAGTCATCCTTGCATCTGCAATATGCTCACGCATATCCCACTGCATGTATATCAATCTATCAATCTGATCACAAGAATACTGATAATTAACCTATGCTCCCCACATCGATCTCTCAACCTGCACTTGGACATATAGTGCTAAACCCTGAGGAATGTCCTGCACTCGACCATACTACCGGAATACTCTGTAGCAACAAAATATCTTGATCACTAGGGGTGATTGACCTATCTTCCATTGAGGTGTGAGCATATATGACAACTCATCATCATCCTCATGCCAGGTCTCACATCCTATATATGATCTCCATATGACCTGGTCAATATCATCAAGCATATGCCTCCAATAATCTAACTTGCCCAGCCGATATTGGACAACCATGCCATCATATAAGTGTGTATATGACCATCCAAGATCTCTCTATCTAGTAGCCATCAGCCTTGAAATAGGGATATGCTCCCATGTCCATAACTATAATAGCATCACTCTGGCTGATAATGAAGCACTACCTCTCTACACAATATAATGCAACTCATGGTATAATTGCATCAACACACAAGAACCCCAATTAAATCTTGGGGGATGAAAAATCATTTCCTCAATGATCCGACCCCAAACAACTGCGAATCCGTTCCCGCAATGATTTGGTAACAGAACTCCACCAATATATGTGCCTAATACTGCAGGAAGAGGAGGGAAAGAAATAAACTGCGCCCAGGTGATGCTCTCATCTCCAATAGTAGGATCTGCAAATACCCGTCTACATGCATTGCCATCATAAACCTGATCATAATATACTCGCTCTCCTTGAGTCGAGATCCTAAAAAATCTATACACATCCACTAGAGTGATCGTCATCTCTCCTAAAGGAAAATGGAAGGTGTTATGGTTAGAGTGCCACCGCTTTGCCATAGCTGTAAGAAGTCCATGGCTCATCTGGAATCAAGGAAACTCAAGGAGGTAAAACAAACCGCATCTACCGATCACTCATCTCTCGTGACCTGATAAATGGTCTACCATATCAACAAGCCAAGATGGAACACCCCAGACATATAACTTCCAAAACAAAATTTGTTTTGCAAATCAAGTGGATTCAATTAGTATAATCATTCCAATGGATTGTTCTAAATCAATCAATCATCAAATCAACCTATCACTCTTTTTGAGCAACATCAAGTATTTTTCCTAACTCTATATCGTGAGAAGGGGAAAATACACCAGTTTATCCTATCCTACCAATCTGATTGATATTTCAACATCCATTTAACTGATCATCCTAATATCCTAAACATTTGGTTTCATTTCTAAATCCATCTGGCTTATTGTTGCACCCAATCTAGTATTTATTCTATCAGAGGCATTCAATAATGATCAAGGTTTTTCATTCTTTGCACCCATGCATCATTTTGCCTGTGTGTACGTGCTATTTTAGAGGGTGTACGCATCATTTTAGGTTACATGTAACTTTTCACATCATATGTGAATATTTTATACCTACTAGGTGTCACTTGGCCTATTACACGATATTTTGCAGTGCACGTGTGACTTCATCGTGCATAAGCATAAGTTCATTTCAATTTTCTAACTAGGGTTTTGTACGCGTGATTTAAATCTATCCTACACATGATTTTTATTATTTCCTATGCGCAACTTAATGGTTTATACACGACTCCTCACAATGCAGACACACAACTTTACACTCGTACGCGTGACTTAACCTATCCTATGCGTAACATTGCTAAAAATTTACCAAAAAGCCCTAACTAGGTGTGGAAACATCATTTAAAAGCAATAAATGAAGTAATAAATGTTAGAAGAGGTAGAAATCACTCACTGGAGGTCCGTACTCGGCTGGCCTCTAGAATCTGTGCCTTCTCTCGAACCGATGCTTACGTATGGGGACCACCATCGTTAGAATCTCAAAAAGTCTCAGAGCAAGAATGAGAGGTCAAAAGTGAAAATGAATAGTAAAAATAACATTTTTACTTCTATTTATACCTTTTTGACCTAATTTCAAGAGATTTTTACCCTTTTTTGACCTTCAAATGGACATTTTTCATCATTGGGGCATATTGTGATCGATTTATCATCTGTTTTTTCATAAATGAAAACAAAATTGACCTAGTAATTTCATTCTTCAATATCTTTTTTCCTCTAATATAATCAATTCTATTTTCATTTCTAAGGGGCATCATATGGTCAAAACATTATTTTTATCTTACGTTCGCAATGACAACAAAATATGGGCTACTAAAATTTTAAATTGCTATTAGTGGGGCATTTTTGCGTTGTCCTTCATCAAATTTTCACATCAGGGTTTCTCATCATCATTTTTTCACATCAAGTTTCCTATCAGGTTTTCAAATCAGGTTATCAGATCAATCAATCAATCAATTAATCAGGTCAGGACATAAATTTTCTTTGAATCCACGCGCTTCGCACATCAATTGAAAGAGGGGCATTTGTAGACACCTAAATTTGGTCAAGTGTATTTTATCAAATCAAAAGGCAATTTTATCAAATCAAATGGACTAATTCAAACAAAAGGGACTAAATTACATTAAATCAAAGGATCAATTAATAAATATATCGATTAATTAAATATAAGCCTAAAAGGGATAAATCAAAGCTATATAATTGATTTAATCAATTTTAATTATATAGTTTAAATCAAAAATCAAAATCAACCTATTCCCTTACATGGCTAATTTAATTAATTAATTGAATTAATTGAATTGATTAAATCTTTATTTCTTTCAACAAAGGAGACAATAATTCAAAGAGCCAATGAGAATCAAGGATTGAAAGCACATGGATCACTCCAAACTTTGCTATCTTGATCACTCATTTAACTCTTTAAAATTTGCACCACTCAAATTGTCTCTTTGTCCCAACCTTTGAGACCACCATTTAAATGGTCTCCCCATTTGAAACCATTTGAAATCCTTCAACTCAACCAAGCTTTGATCATGATCAACTTAACCCTACCCCTACCCTTGGGAAATCCTATAAATACCAAGCGTTTTGAGAGCATTAAGAATCCTAGACATTCATGAGCAATTGCATCTACACTATAGAGAAATTCACCAAGATCATAGCATTTGAGAGCATAATTGAATGAATTGCATTGCAATTTGAGAGTTAGAGCTAGATTTAGGCATTATCATACATCATTTCTCGCTCTACGATCTTTGAGTTAAATTAGACTTTTCTTTCCATAGAATTGATTAATTTCAAAATAATTTGATGAATGTATACTTTATATATACACAATAACTATTTAAGAATTATTGTACTTAAAGAGTTATTTTATAATTGCTTTTAAAAAATATATAAAATTTTAGTTTGATTTTATGTACATGATTACAACATGATTCTTCATGTCTTCTATTGTATTTATGAAGCATTAATGATCATTAATAAATTACTTTTCCACCAATTACAAGATTTTATTTGTTTGAAAAGAATTCAAAGAAAATATGTGCAATTTTTTATTTTATAATTTATAGAAATATTTTTTGTTAGGAGCAAATTTTCAAGCAATCATGATTTTTTAGATTTCTTTATATTAAAATATATTAGTTTTAATTTTTTAATTATTTATTTATCAAAATATAGTTAATAAAATAAAGTAGTTATTATATAGGAATCTAGATTTACATTAAACATTGAGGAGATAATATTTTTTATTCTATTTTACACAATTTAAATAAAAATTAATTTATTTTATTTCAAGCATTATCATTATCAAACATTATTCTAATTTAATGAAATTTAGACATAATAAATTATTTTGTATTTAAAATAAAAATAAAAATATATATATTCTATTTTTCAAAATATTTTAAATTAACATGTATTTTTATATCAAATAATATAAAGTAATATACAATAATATTTTTAAAATAGTAATAATTTAAATTTGAAGTGTAACAAATTAAATTATATATTATATATCATTTTAATATATTATTCTAATATATATTATATTATATTTACAAATAATCTATTATACTAAACAAATAACTTCATCCATTAATATCTTTTATCGATTTTAAGATCAAGAAATATCCAATATTATATATAATTAAAAAATTCATTTAAAATTATATTAATCTTTTATCAAGTAAACTTTAAATTAATCTTGATTTGAGGAAATATCTAACATTTTAAAAAATAAATGAAAAATTTAGTATGTTTGGATGACGTAGTTAGTTAAGGGTTTTGGGGTTCTTCCCATATAAGTCCCGAGGTTGATTTTCTCCTTTATGATGATGGTAGCTTGCCGAATATCCAACATTCACAAAATAAATGCAAAACTTATTATGATTGGGTGTCGTAGTTGGTTAAGAGTTTCACATTCTTTTCATATAAGTCCCGAGGTTGATTCTCTCCCGTACAATGAATTAAGAGTTTCACATTCTTCCCATATAAGTTCCGAGGTTGATTCTCTCCTTTGTAATGAATTAAGGGTTTCGCATTCTTCCCATATAAGTTCCGAGGTTGATTCTCTCCCGTGTAATGAATTAAGGGTTTCATATTCTTCGCATATAAGTTCCCAGGTTGATTCTCTCCCTTGTAATGAATTAAGGGTTTCACATTCTTCCTATATAAGTTCCGAGGTTGATTTTCTCCCCTATAATGATGGTAGCTTGTTGGACATAATAAAAAAAAAACAAAAAAAAAACAATTATAGATGTTATTATGACATAAGAAATTCTTACCCTGTATGGGTTGGAATGAATGAGGCGGCTAAAAACATAAATTTAAAAGCTTTGGTAGTGCCTTCTCAAACACCTAAATTTCTCTATTCTTATCTTTCGCTTTGTATTATATGTGGTGGAGGAAGAAAAAGTGTGTAGTGCAATAAAATGGGAATGCCCTATTTTATTTTCTTTCAGTTGCTTGATTCAAATTAGATTAGAGCTTTTCTCCTGCCAAGGGATTCGTTCTGCTTTAGGCAAACAGAGTTCCAAACCAGTGTACAGGTGAGTTATTACATTGTACATACGAAAAATCTGTTCCAAGGCCACAATCTATTTTGATGGAGGTGCCGCCCATATTCAAAATAAAGGAGAAAATCAATAAACGCTGACATGGGGAATACGAAGATTCGATTTTAGGTTAGGGTTTGAGTTTAAAACTCAGGGCGGCTGTCTTAGGCTGTGTATGTAAGCAATAAGAGAAGTGTAATGATCTGAGTGGAAATGGATATGGAAATAGAAAGCTCAGGGAGGTCGGTAGATCGATCGAGGGAGCTTTCAATAAAGAAGCCCCGCATGACAGTAGCCGTTGGGGATGATGCAGATAAGGACAGAGATAGAGGGTTTCAGCGCTATGCGGAGCGGGAACGTTCTCTGGAGAGGCCGCTTGCACAGAGGGGCAGCCCAATGATGGAGAGGATGCGTGCCATTGAAAGAGAAAGGGAAAGAGAAAGGGATAGGGAGAGTGACAAGGGAGGCAGGATTATTGAGGATGACAAGAACGTGGAGAGGGAAAGAGAGGATACCACCACCACCACTACCACTAGTTCTAGAGGAGGCGGAAGTCAGCATGAACTTGTCAGCCAATATAAGACAGCCCTGGCCGAGCTCACATTTAACTCCAAGCCCATCATTACCAACTTGACAATAATTGCAGGAGAAAATAGTCATGCTGCAAAAGGCATTGCTGCCACTGTTTGCTCTCACATCCTCGAGGTGATCATGTTTAATTTGCCTTGCCCCACTTATTATCTTCTTCATTCACTTTTCCTTTCAAATACCTTATCTTCTACGAGCTCGTTTTCTTTTCCAGAGGATCCTTTTTACAAATGAATTAATGCCAGTTTTTGTCAGTTAGTTCTAGAGTGTTCCGGAGCAACTGTGTGAATTCGTACCAGTTTTATGGGAAAAACATTAGTACCCAACAACCATCAATAGACAAAATTTAGAAAGTGAAAACTATAGCAACATGATAAATAAGTATGTTAAGAAATTTACGATGTTGAAGTTATTTTGGAAAAAGTGAAAGCTTTGGGAAATAATACATTATTGGTTATTATAGCTCATTTGTGATACTTTCAATTGATGCAGTTTGTTGGCTTAGTTTCAAGTACACTTTAACTTCTCATATGTTGATATGTATAATTTGAAAAGTGTAAATTGAAAGTTTTAACATAAAATTAATACACATGTAATGTGAAGTCGCTTATTGCACACAAATTTTGCTTATCAATTTACATAGAAAATCAATATACATGTAATGTGAAGTCAGATATTGCACCCAAGTTTTGATTATGTTTACAATATTTATTTATTGTTAGATTTTTCAGAGTTGAAAAACTCTACAGAAAGAGCCTGTAGTGATAACTATGATGAGAGAATCCGTTGTTGCAAAAGAATTGATGGGGCAGATGGTTGTATGGGCCGTAAGAAGGTTCTCACAATCATGAATTTGGTCTGAATGAAAGAGCTGCATCAATACAAATAGTTGGCTTTGATAATTGACCGAATGGATCATTTTTTATAACTTCATCTTTGCTGTTTTTGATATCAAGTAATTTGAAGTTTGTATACTTGTATTGCTTTACTGGTCTTGATTATTTAGTTGGCTGATAAAGTGGTTCTCAGAGTTAAATGATGTATGCTATTTATATGTATTTTGAGATCTTCTAATATCAAGTATAATGCCAGCGTAGTATTTGTCCCTTTTATTTCCTAAATTTTCCTTCTGTTGTAATGGTACCGGAAGTCGCTGCATAGAAAATAACTGTATTTTAGACATCATTATAATCATGCTGCCACTTTTTAAAATATGCCTCATTTTTAATGCTTCCATGCTCTGGGGTGTGCACTTCTTAACCAATCAGTATAATTGGCATATTTTTACAAATCAAAATCTTTAAGTATTGTACAGAGTTGTCTGCCCAACTATAATTAGTAGTTGGAAAGTATTGCATGATCAAATGAATTAGTAAAAGTAGATAGATAAATAGCTGAAGATATCTGGGTGACTCCAATGGAGTGACTTCTGCAGGTACAAACTTAAAAATGTTTTATTTAGATGTTTCTGATCAGTGTTTCGCCAAATTTCCAGGATTAGGGAGCATTTTTGAATGCAGCAAAAACTTTACCGAAATTTGTGGATGGACGGCTATTAAAATAACTTGAACAAACTAAAAGAAGCTGAAATTCAAAAAAGAAAATACAGTGTGCTGAATTTACTATCACAATCCCCTCTTTTAGCATTTTAGGGGTTTGTAGCAGTTTAGTGTTTTTTCCGTAAGAGGTTTCCTTTTAAAAAAATTATTCACCAAAGGTTGGAGGTTGTATTTTTCTGGAAAGGGATGCATACTTTAAATTGCCAAGCACCTAGGACACAGGGGACGCCAACTGGAACCCCTGTAACGGGTTTCTGTGAAACACTTTTCATGAAATTGGGTGCTACTAATGTGTACCCAAGTTATTAAATTGGCCAGAAACTTAGGAGTACCTGGAGATGATTTTTTTAGAAATAGAATGTATTTCAATTTTCTTGTGGATGCATCCAAGGGCGTTTTTTTTGTGAATGAATTTGTTTGGAATCTTTCATGACTGTACCTAGGAGACTCCAACAATGGCAAGGCTATTTTGGGGCAATTTTGGTGGTGGGTGACTCTTTCAATGTGTTCTGTTTGTTTTCAACCATCAAAGGCATGCCCTAAACCCTAAATTCACCTTTGTTTTCACTTGCAATTTGTTTGAAAAGTAACAAAGAATTTTTTTATGTTTTGTTTGACAAGTAGATAGTGCCACAGTAAGTTCAATGGCTTTCTTGTGGTCCAGATGCACTGCTTTTCACTATTAGTGCATCTTTGACTTTTGTGTGGCCCTCTGCATAGTTTGAAGAAATCTTCTGTAACAATCCTTGATTGATCCAGGTTTAACTTATCTTGAAGTACTATCAATCTCTTTATTGGATTTAAAAGTTTAGCTACTAGATGCCTGCTTGGCTGGGAATTGTGGAAGTATGATTTTATTGTGAGTAGAGGTGGGCAACTTGAGGTTCTTCTTGTCTACCTACATAATCTAATGTCAATGATGATGACAGCATTGGTCTTGATTAAAATCATGTAAGAGCCTTGCTGGCTCTAACCCCGTTTCAATGATCTCTGCTGGATATTGTGTTTTTTGCAAATTAGTGATTTTTGTGTTTTTTTCAGAATTTTGTGCTTTTTTTTTTCCTTGAATTGAAAATAAATACAATGCATGAATATGAATGACTCAGACCAAACTAAGTACTAAACTTCTCTTAATCCAATATATGCAAAGAGAAATGATTAATTACAGATTTAAGGAACCTGAAGATATATATATCGCAGAGATATATTGGAGCTCCAAATGTATCACAGCTGATTCAAAGCTGAAGAAGACTAGGTGCCACTGTAATTGTTATTCAATGTGGAGCTGAACCTGTCAAACGTGCTCCAACAGCCCCTGTGATTTCTACTTGTCTCACATGGCTACCTAATGACCAACGGCTGCCTTATTGACATCTCACACAAACTCTATAGGCTAAATACTTGCAAAGAAACCGATTTATTAAACCTGCAGCAATTCCTGTGACATCTGTGGATTTAAAACTTTAATTCCTTCACCATTAATCTCAATCATGACCTTTGTGTGAAGCCATCGCTGGTTTGCACAATTAGTTGATTATTTCACCAATTCAGAGTGTAGAAGCTGTGTAGATTTTACAATTCCACCACGCTGAAATTCGTCAAACCCTTGTTTCACCTCTCTTCATCCAAACAATCAAAAATCAAATGAATCCAATCTGATCAATTTTTCTCTTAGAAGGCTTTTATATTTCTCAATGAGAAAATTGATTAGGGAGCTTCAAGGTTACACTTTATATAGCTTGAAAGTGCCTTTGCTTTGTAAAGTTTGAATTATAATATATAATTATAAATAAAGGATTTTCCTTGGCGACAGGGAATTCATACGAAATTATCGACTAGAATTTCAGTTCTGTGATGTTACCCAACTCTTCTCTGAATTTGCCCCGGTTGGGAATAGGAATGCCTAGAGGATTGCGCGGCGGGGTCAAAATCGGGGTCCTTGTGGGCTCCATTATAGTTGGAGTTCTGGTGGGATTAGTTAGGTTCGTAGTTTGGAGAATGAAAATAAAAAAGTCGACTACTTTAGCTCTTGGCCGAGGAAGCTTCAGTGGGGAATTGGCAATGATGCAAAACATGCCTCACTGGTACGCCTACAAGCAAGTTGCAGCGATCACCAACAATTTCAGCGAAGCGGAGCTTTTGGGAACCAATAGGTTTGGGAGTGTCTAAAGAGGAAATCTTAATGTTGGACACAACGAACAGGTAAAGTTAGTGGCGGTGAAGAAAGTCTCTGCCGGTTCAAAACAGGGGGAAAGAGAATTCATCTTAGAAATAATCAGCATCGGGTGCCCTACGCCATCGGATCATGGTTCAGCTTCACGAGGGTTGCCACGAGTGAGACGAGCTTCTCCTGGTCTACAATTACATGCCCAACGAAAGCCTGGACAAATTTCTCTACGACAGAACTGGAAAAACACCCTTGAATTGGCGGTGACGCCACAAGATTGCTTGTGGCTTGGCCTCGGCTCTACTATACTTGCATGAAGAATGGGAGTAACGGGTCGTTCACTGGGACGTGAAGCCTAGCAATGTGATGCTCAACAGGGAATTCAACTACCGCCTCGGGGACTCTGGTTTGGCCAGGCTCATCGAACATGACGATTCAAATCCGATTGTGATGACCAAGTTGGCCGGTACACCCCGAGTATGTGGCACCCGAGTGCAGCTACACGGGAAAAGCCACCACAGAGTCTGATGTGTTCAGAGGCTTTTATATTTCTCAATGAGAAAATTGATTAGGGAGCTTCAAGGTTACACTTCACTTAACTTGAAAGTGCCTTTGCTTTGTAACGTTTGAATTATAATATATAATTATCTCCCTCCTAAGTTTGGCGCCATGATTAAACTTATTAAATAACCATTAAATGAACTTGGTCAATCATATAATACGCTTCCAACTTTATTATTAATTAAGTGAAACTTAATTAATGATCATTAATCTAATAAATAACTTATTGAACTCTTCCAAATGACCAATTCAAAAACCAGATGCTCCCTGCATGAGCCAACACCTGAATGCCCTGCCAAAGATGTAACTGACCAACATTGATTTACTATAAATAGTATGTCCCTCAAAACAAGCCAACGACAAACATAAGGCAGTATCCTGATGCCAAATAACGTTGAAGAGGAGTAATGTCACCTCTGCCAAGGGTAACAAAACAAACAAAGACCCCCAAACCACAACATTAGCTCACGAGGGTCGCAATAATGAGCTAATGACATTAACAATTGGCATTGGCTAAAAAGGGGACATTACAAATCAATGTGACTGATTAGTGAAATATTGAACAATGAGTATTTATTCTAATTGTGAGTAGAGGTGGGCAACTTGAGGTTCTTCTAATCTACGTACATAATTAATGTCAACGATGATAATAGTGTTGGTCTCAATAAAGATCCATATAATTCGATTACTGAAATATTGAAAAATGAGTATTTATTCTAAACTAGGTTTCAAATTGGGATTGGGTATATGTATGTGGATACAGTATGCTGTACAACGATATTTTTGTGGAAGGATGGGTACGTTTTGGATATTTCCATACCAAAAATGAAAAAAATCATAAACATGTATATACTTGCAATCTCTATATAACATTTTTTTTTTACCCTATAATCTAAGGAATTATATTAATAGCATACTATTGATATCAAATAGTTGGCATACTTCGTGAGTACTTGTTGAGTTCTTTGCAAAATGAGTTTTCCCCATGTTTACTTGCCAAAGAAACTTGGCATGCACATTGAAACTGCAAAACATGAAGAAGACAAAAAATTCAAAAAAAAAAAGTCAAAAAGTCACAATTTTGCTCTATAAATGTATGAATGCACCTCACACTTCCTCACATAGCACTCAGTGCAAATATTCTTCATAAAAATGTGCCTAACACCTAATTACTTCCTTAAATGATCAAATTGTCAGATAGTGTGCAATAAGAAGCTTTGTGTGGTTTCAAAGGCCTTAATATGGGCTCGGTGGTGGGAGTGCCGCCCCTTGACTCTGCCTTGTATTACAATAGGGAATGCGCAAGGGACACCGCCCCCAGACCTTGTGAGCAGCGTTGCCCCTCAACCTCATTGGGGGTGTTGCCCCCAGACCTCCATGAGGAGTGTTGCCCCCAAACTCCCACGATGGTCACTATTCTTTGACCCCATTGGGATCTCCACTCCTAGATCCCCACTTATTATTGGGATATCTTCTCATATAAGAAATTTGATTACAATGAGGGGATTTGGGAGTGGAAACCAGAATTGACAACTTATAAAATACTCTTTATCACTATCATAATATCATTGATCAATTATGAAGTATCATACCATATTAGTATGAAATACAACACAATCTTCAGCCTTGCATGGGAAAGGTAGATAACAAATCAGAGGAGTTCTTGATTTGGTTGAATTAGAGCTACAAACACATCCTTCAATGTTGAGCAAGGAGCTGCCACGAAGTGCAAAGATTAGAACCTCTCCCCAAGTTTTCACTAGACTAGGATAGAGGAAGATGCCAAATGTTGTAATATGCAATTTATGAATTATGATGATGATTTTCAAAGGCAATCATCATAAATTCATAACAGTTGCCCAGCTAACTATTGTATCAAGATTTCGCATGATGATGTGATTTTGTACTCAATTTGTATTCAAATGAATCAAAGTTGATAGAAAATTTGTTTGTACTTATGTATGGACTCATTTTTGTCTTTGAATTTTTTGCAAACTGTGATTTTAAAGAAATCTAAGCAATTTATTAAGTTGCCGAGTTGCAAATTTTGGCTCTGCCAAGTTCTTGCGGAGTCTGAGTTTGCCAACTATGCTATATCATATTAGTATCTCTACTTTTTTAACTATAAGTATATATCAATACCATACTATCCATGCCATATTAATATGGAAATTAATATTGATAGTATTACTATTTATATATAGATATGAACCAAATTAACTACAGTAACTAATATCTAGATGCTAAAATAAACATAGGATATTTCAATTAATAAAATGCTAAACCTAACCTTAAAACAACATCTAGTGCTGTAATATAACCTATAGGCTAAATGATGAGTGGCAGACTGAAGAATATGTTTTGCTGTTTTGTGCTGGAATTATCTGTCAATGCATAGTACTATGAGCTTTGTTTAAACCTGTATTTTGCTGCTTTGGGTGTGAAATAACACCTATCAGATTCTAGTCCCAATACTAAGTCAATTAAATGGACAAAATCCTGCTTGAGCAGAAGCTGTGTGATGTTTGAAGGAGGTAATGACTTTTTTAAATCCTGTCCATTATCCACAGTTGTTCTTCCGTCCCTCAGAAAGTAAAACTCGCTATAAACAAAAATACTAATGTTCAGGGCTTTTTTCAGTCCAAATTGTGACCAAAAAAACTTCAAAAATTTATGTTCATTTCTGCAATTGCCCAGGATTTCCTCTCAAATTGCTATGTTAGTGCTGGGATTGGTGGAGTTTGATTGATGAATAGTGGAATCATTACCAGTGGGAAAAAATCAAACCTTGGGTTGAATTCAAAGGCAATTCGCAGTAATATCAGAATCCAGGATGTTTCATGCCTGGAATTTGCTTGTATATCTGTTGATTTGGCACTCTAGATCCTGATGTTCGAGTTTCACAAATTTATATTGAATTAGCATACTGTTTGTCTATTTGTAATGTCTTGTTTTGTTTAGCATATGCATGATGTGGTATTTTGAACATAATATCTGCTTTCAGGCTCGAAATATTTATATATTTTTGTATAGATGTACCCAAAATGTATCCAAACCCCCAAAATATTTTGCTGTACTGGCATACCATATCCACATAAACATATCCAATTCTGATTTTGATACAGTAACTTAGAAGAGTTCTTACATTTTTCTCTGTTGGTCTTTTTAAATTTTGGTTAAAAAGTTGTTTTGAATGTTTGTTTAATATTTGTTGTAATATGGACATAAAATTTACATAAATCTCATGAAAATCTCATCCTATAATTAAGGAGAGTGGGTTTTAATCCAGAGCTCATCATATTGTCAATATTGCCACCGTTTTTGTCACCAAGGGATATCATGAAATGGCAAGATGTTTGATTTTTGTTTTGCTTTTGTTTATAATTCATATTTACATTTTGAATGCAAAAGCCAAGATTGCTGCCGTTTACATGATAATTACCACTAGGTTTTAGTTGTTTTTTAATGATTTAGCTGAGGATTGTTAATGGGCTCCCCTCCCATTACATCATGCAGGGTTACTGCTGGACTTACTATTCTTTCTATCTGTGTTCCTATGGCATGAATCCCTTACCTTCCATCTCCTTTTTATGCTTATCTAGCTTGAATGTCATACTCCTCATCTCCCCTTGCATGGTATCCTCTTCTTTATTGCTCCACCTTTGCCACTTGCAATTTCTCCTGCACTACTCCAACTGAAACACTGCTGCTCCTATCTCCTGCAGGGCAGCCTCCTCTGTTTCACTTCATCCTCTCATTCTCCAGTATTGCCTGCTGGCCTACTGCATACTCTTCAACTGAAGTGGGACTACCACTTCAACATGCTGTTCTTACATTATGATGTCTTTGAAGAGAATCGAACCCTGGTCTCCAATATGAGAACCATGTGGCCCTACTACTTAACCACAAGCCTGTTGATGACCACTAGGTTTTAGGTGTTATGATTAGTACTTTGTACTTAAGTGTCTGTTTAACAATATCAAGCTACAATATGTTTGAAATCCTTGGAAGAGGGATAGCCCTAGCTTCTTTTAGTATATGTATTTTGTTTTAAAAAATTAATTATAGGCCAGGGGCTCGATACAAGGTTTTCACTTTTCCATTGGTAGAAAAATAGGTTGTTAGGGCTAGGGTCAAGGATTAAGTTCTAATTATGTATATTTTGTTACAAATGAGACAACTATGGGATTACGCCCCTTCAATGAGATGTAGAACTGGACTATTTGTAGGTTCTGTCAAGAATAAGAGGTACGAGGAATCGAAGAGCATAATTGATGCTGACAATAAAGTTGAGTAGAGGGATATTGTTTGTTATAGTGATATATTTATTCCTATATTAGTTTTTTCATGCAACTTTGATAACTATTACATTTGAAAAATTACTTAAGATAGGAATCAGAAATGGGGAATTTTAAAGATATGGCCATACTTTTTTACAAGTTAATAAAGTTGCTTTGCATGTTCTTGCAATGCTTATAATAATTTTTTGTTTTTAAAGAGCCCATAATGCCTATTATTTTAATAATATATCAACCAAGTATTTTGTGCTCTTCTCTTTGCCTGTAGCATGAATTACTTCTATGTTTTGAACACTATGGTACAAGAAATATGGCAGTCAACTGAATGAATGGCATGTTGGTTGATGTTCTATTCCTTTGTGCTGTTTAATATCCTAGGAATACCATAATCCATATGAGTTGATCTCAATAATCTCAGTTGCTTGCTTTCTAGTGTGCCAAGTACACATTTTCTTAAAAGCGAGGGACTTGTAGGGTTAAGGAACTTCTTCAATTTGCCGATATTGTGGATGGACATCATGCATGGAATTCCATAATTGTACGCGGGCAACACAACTATTTGTTTATTCTCTACTTCCAAAATTAAATAGACTTTCCTATTGGTCCAATCTCAATTTTTCGTTCAGATTTTTCAACTTGAAAAATTGACATCTGATGTATTCTTTTCATGATAATGGGGGCCAGTGTCTCCAACATTCATTGGATTGGTATCCTCTTGCTCTTTTTTGGTCCCTAGTGTTTTCTCTTGAGTTTCTTGATTGAGGCATGCATGCCTGTGAATGTGGAAGATAAAGGCAAACTATATAAAGCAGATCTGTTATATTTCTATTACTTTTTTATTTCTATTTGATTTTTATCGTCGGTGTAGGTTGGACTCTACATATAACAGCTATTAACACAAAAGGATCTTGGATACATCTTGCTAGGGTTAACAAAACAGGTGCAAAATCAAGTTATTGAGCTTTGAGGGAGCCAAACTCAAGATATATGTATATTATAAACAATGTTTGTAAAAATGATTTTGACAGTTTGATACATCATTACAAGATTGTATTTTTTTTTCCACTGCTTGTGGATGTCTTTTTATGTAAAGTGAAGAGTACGTACTCATTAAGAGCAACCTGCCACCTTTTTTTTTTTTTTTTTTCTGTCTATAAGCATTAACAGAGATCTTGTGAAATTTTCAGCAGATCCAGAGCTCTAAAGAATCATTGATCAGTGGATTGCACAAACAGTTTATGCAGGGAGAGGAATTGAGAAAGATATTTAAATATTGCTAATTCTTCATTATAATTGCAAAGCAAATAGGCTGTTTGCTATCACAGTTCTTTTGTATATGAATTTTCTGGTGCTATTTTGGGGAAAATAATCAGTCCTCTCGGGACGTGGGCCATAAATTTTGACCATGGCTTATGCTAATAATCAGGCATTTGGGGGAAAAACTTTGTATGCTTTTTTGTCTTTTTAAGGACAACAACACTAGTAACTTTAAGGGTGGAGGTACAAACAACTTGACAAGGAGATTGGTTTTAAAATAATGTCCCATCCTTGATATAGTTTTGGTTAATCTTAATCTATTTTGGAGTATGCCCTAGTCCTCATGAGTGCTAGTCATGACAGGAAATTCAAATTACTATTGTGTTCACACATGGGCATTCTTAAACATGCTCAGAACATAAGAAATTGGCTAAGTGGAAAACAAGCACGAAAATTCTCAACATGTAAACTTGTACAAATAAATCATATAAGAATATACAGTGACATTTGATGTAGATATTTATTTTTTGAAGATCCTAACTTACTATCATCTAGGAGACAATTAACTCTATGCTTCCCATGATCCATACACATATTCGTGAATACAGGTCTCCTGGAAGCCATCACCAGCTATCCACTGTTTGTGATGCCCATGATGAAAATATCCACATTTGGATGCCCTGGACTCTCAATTATGAATTTTTGGTTGCATCTAACCTTTCACAGTTTCACCTGAATTGAATGATTGTCAGAATATAAAAGCTTTCACCACCTTAGCTACAAGTTTCCAAAAAATGATTGGTTTAGTTTACTAAAATTATTAAAAGATAAAATCTAATAGAGAATCAAAGTATAATATATAACTACATATTGTACGAAATAAGTAAAAATATGCAAAATATCCGGGCATCTGGGAAATCATCTCTGGATGTAGATCATTCTGTTGTTTCTGCTAGAAATTTCTATTTATCATAGCTTGGTCAAACTTTTTAGCTTGTAAAAATGTAATAGAACTCCGAGTTGTTTTCTTTTAAATCGTTAAGTACTGTTGGACATGGGGGACAAGATAAGCATGGGCAAAAATGAAAACTCAATGGTCTGTCATTGAAATGAGCCGTTCTTGTTGCCATTTTAGGGGAAAAAACATGCCTACATTAGGAGGAATAGAAGACACATAAATTGAGAAATAAGTTATTTTTATTTTATAAATTCATTCAGCTTTTCAAGTTGCAGAATATGTACTGAAGTGATTAGAAAGTTGAAGACCATCCCAGGAACTTGTAATACACGAGGCTGGCTGGAGACCCTTTGTATTAAAATGACCACCATACTTGGCAATCCTCTATATAAGTTTGAGGTCATGTAGTGTTGTTGATGAACTAGGATCACAAGTGAGGTGTGGTTTGAGCATCTGCTGGGACAGTAATACGTCTTCAATTTTACTACTTCAAGTTGAGATATCCTGTCACCAAGGGAAGTAAATTGACTTTGAGCATTCAAAATCAGCAGGCATTTAGTTGACATAGATAAATTCCCAGGTCAAATTTATTTTTACCCTTAAAATTTTTTTGGGTCTTGAGGAAGAGTGGGTGTGAATATGGCTGCATGTATACTTACTGCAACACAGAAAGTTGGAATGTTTGGAACCTTCTTGATGAAGGTGAATGGATATGATCATTCTCGGTTGGAGCATGGTGGACATTAAAAAATATGGTATGAATGTCAAAATTAGCAAAAAACATGAATAACATTGTCATATTCAGATATAAATGAGACAGCAGAGTTAAGTTCCCTCGAAAAAGAGATTTCGCTTTGGTTTTGTTGTTTAATAGTCTTTTCGAATATGTACAGTCATTAGAAGTGGATATTTTTACTCTGAAATTTTGATGCATGTTTTGAGGAAGCTTATCTAATCAGTTTTAAGATGCATGAAAAGAAGTTGCAGTACTTGTCACAGAATCTAGGTTTTACTTATATTTGCTAATTGTCACCTTTTTTGTTTGCATGATTTATCAAGAAAAAAAAAACTTGCCTCTCCTTTTCCTTGTCTCTAATATCATGTGTTTTTTTCTATAGGTTCCAAACGAGCAGAAACTGCCATCACTCTATCTTTTAGATAGTATTGTAAAAAACATCGGGGGAGACTATGTCAAGTATTTTGCAGCAAGATTACCTGAGGTGAGATCTTAGGATCACATTTAGTTTTGCATATTGATTTTATTCTTGTCACACCATATAGCTTTTTAATGCATCTGAATGCTACTAAACATTGTTTTGACTTGTAAGCTTTGGTGCTTTTCATTATTACTGTACTCTGTCACAGATTATTTTTCCAATATTGTTTCCAGCTATTGCTGCTCTGAAATCTTTTCCTTCATTTTTAAGCTATATAGTTTAATAGGCATATTGTTTAAAGTTCGTGTAGTTATATCTTTTGCTTCAAACTTGTAACTTCAATTTGAATTCTATTTTCGCATTTTGTTCAAGGTATTTTGCAAGGCATACAGACAGGTTGATCCAGTGACACATCCAGGCATGCAACATTTATTTCGAACATGGAAAGGAGTGTTTCCACCGGCACCACTCCATGTCATTGAGGAAGAGCTTCGGTTTCCTTCCATGAATGGTTCAACTTCTGGCACTACAACCCCCAGATCCTCTGATACTCAATCTCAACGTCCAGGGCACAGCATCCATGTAAATCCAAAATATTTAGAGGCAAGGGAACGGCTTCAGCAGTCAAACAAAGTGAGGACACTAAATATTGATAACGAAATTGTTCATATCTGTACTTCACATAAATTGTGTTATCTTCTATGAGCTGAAAGTACGAATTTGTTTTTGCAATTTTAGTGATGATTTTTTGTGTAGTCTTTCTGGTAATATTTTTGTGATATTTTTCTTATATGTTCATAAATTACTCGTGCTTGTGCTCAGTGCTGAAATCTACTTGTATTTTAGGCAGAGCGATTAAATTCTGAGAACACTGGAGATGAACCCCTTCATGAGTCAGATAGACTGGACAGGAATATGCGCACAAGCCCAAAAGGATGGCCGGAAGCTCCGGTTAAAAGACCTGTATGTTTTTGTTTTCTCTGTTCCTATTTGATGCTCATCTTAAAGCTAATATTTTGATTATATAATCAATGGTTGAGTTTTTCATGCTAGCCATTTATAAGGTGGCAATGAGCTTGTTACTTGTATATAATACAATTGAACATAGTTCCTGTAGGCTTTACTTTTCCAAAGTTGTACTTTACTTATTTGTCTTGATTTGCAAGATGCAGAGTAGTTAGTTGTGTGTCATTGTTTCTTGCTTTTCTGAAACTCAAGCATGCTCACTAGAATTTGTAATTGCTTCATTTTTTTTGAGCTTCCATTTAAATTTATAAAGCATAATCATTCAAACTCGTGTTACTAGAAATGCTTTCAGGGATTGAGTGCTGGCTTTTCGAAGGGATAGCTGAATGCTATTGCTAACGAATTGCCATTTCATACTCGACTTTGCTTAGGTTGTATACTTGGGAAATAAAGTATGGATCTGCATCTTGACAAAATCAAACTAATGTATTGTTTCTGTATGAATCTTCTTGTATAACTCTCAACAAAGTTTGTTATCACAAATGTGTCTATTCCTAAATTTGTCATTGCTTGTTATACAAATGCCATGATTATTCATGTTGCTAGTTTATTCTTTAAGTATTTATATAAAATTTTCAAATGCAGAATATACAACGTCCACCTAGAGGAGATACCTTTGGTGAACCTATCTATGCTCAGAAACCATCCACCGGCTATGCGGATTATGATTATGGTGTGGATCATGTTCGTTCATCTGAATTGTTAATGGAAAGGCCTGATGAAAGGATTACAGAGAGGAATGATGGACTGGAGAGGCCTTGGTATGGAGAACGACTTGGTGAAATACAGAGTAGTAATACTGGTGGAACATATAGTCAAAGAAATGGATATGATTGGCAGAAGATGCCTGCACGTGGTCCTCTAATCGATGCTTATGGGAATATTAGGGGTCCTAAATTAGCACTTGGGCCACAATCACATTCAACCGCTCCACATGACATTGGAAACAGAAGCAGTAGAGTGATGCCTAGGAACTGGCAAAATTCAGAGGAGGAAGAATACATGTGGGAGGACACAAGCACAAGATTAGCAGATGCTGGCAGAGGAAGTGACAAATTGAGGAAAGGCGATTGGTTTCCGGGAGACATTAACAAGCCACTTGGCTTAGGTAGAGGTAAAAGAATGGAACCAGAACCTGATCTTCCAGATGGTCATTGGCGCACAGTTGGGCCCTTTTCTCAAATGGATCCGCCAATGAGTGATGAAGGACGAATTCCTCGAAGAGTATGTTTTATTAAATTATTTTAACTGCAAATGATTTATGCACATTAATCAATTTTTTTTTTTGTGTATGGTTGATGGTGGTTGGACAGTATGTTAATTTAATATGAAAATAGTTGGTTCATTCAAATGCACAGAGAAAAATGTCATGAGAGTAAATGACTACTTAAGGGGTCATCTTCAGATGACTTGAAAATGCATGGGTCAGTGCAACAAGAAATAAAATTTCAATTAATAAATGCTAAAAAAAACTTTAGCATTATTTATCATTTTACTTGAGTTAATCTCACATAGGTCAGAATTGTGAGATGAGAATGACTTCTCATGATTTACATTGTCCAAAAGCTTTGCCAATAGGGGAAGGAGGCTAGAGGTTGAAGACCCTGAAGCAGTGGATTATATTTATTCACTTTTCCATTCCCTACTCACAAATGCTTAGAGGTGCTTGTATGCTAAGTGGTTCTCTTGCCTTATATTATAACCAAACTATATTAGGAAAATTAGAATCAGAGTAAATGTCATTAAAGAATAAGCAAATGGATTGAACCCCTCATGAATTAAACTTCCAATTAATTCAAATTGACATGGATCATTTGATGCTTGATAGCTTGTGACATGAAATGTATATGTCCTCACTGTATTCATCTTTGCGGGTACTAACTCTGTATAGGCCATGGATGGCAGAACTTTGAATATGAGTGCTAACTAGGAAACTTATAAGCATCATTGGTTACTCTAGATCCAATGTCAATTACTTGTCACCTGAAAAATTCTTTGCATTTATTTTTGGTTTGGTGAACTGTGTGTGAATTGAATTGTTCATCAATTACTTGTCACCTGAAAAATTCTTTGCATTTATTTTTGGTTTGGTGAACTGTGTGTGAATTGAATTGTTCATCAATTACTTGTCACCTGAAAAATTCTTTGCATTTATTTTTGGTTTGGTGAACTGTGTGTTAATTGAATTGTTCATCATGCCATGATGGGATGAAATGTATTGATATTTGTTAAGCTTCATTTTGTTTGATGCAGGAATTAGATGATCGTCTGGCATCTCCTCTTTTGCATCATGATGTAGGAGCTCGTAGTAGTAGAGAGGCATCTGTGGAAGGCTCATTTCTAGCAAGGACAGCTCAGAATTCATTAGTTCATCGATCCCTACCAGGATGGACTAAGCAAAATCTTAGTCCCTCTGCACATTCAAGGCCTAGAGTCCTTCCAATGGATATTCAGAGCAGCTTGCCTTCTATAAATGCAGTGCAATCAGAGGGTCATGCCATCTCTCCATTCAGTGGTGGCATGCTAACAAGTATTGAACCTTCTTCAGAGGCCAGACTGGGTCTTCGAACAAGTAACGGAATTGGGACTGGACCTCCAAGCTTTGGACCTCTTCCCCCTGTGACACCACTATCAACTGGACTGTCTTCTCGACAGCGTCAATCTCCCAGACCTCCTTCTCCATCTGCACTGCTATCTGTGCAACAGCTACCTGGATCACCTACATCTTTGTCCCGCCAACAGTCTGTTCTACCTGTGCAACACCAGCAGCAGATTAATTTAACTAGAGCAGGGCATTTACAAGTTAAAACTCAAACCACACAGCCATCACCATTTCTTCAGCAATCTCATGTGCCAGTGTCCCAAATGCAGCAAGTACTTCAGCCACAAAATACATCAGATTCTTCAAACCAGTTGCCACATGGTTATGTTCCGCCCGGCTCTTCATTGCAGCAGCTACAAATGGCCCAGGAAATTCAGATATCGCAGCAATTCCAGAACCGGCCTTCTGGAATACCACCTCAGCAAGGCCAGTCATTGCAATTTCTACAGCAGGCTCCAGGAGAGCCACCGTTGCTGCATGCCCAATCAGTTTCCTTGCCACAACCATTGGTTCCCTCCCATCCACTGCAACAACCAGACTTGAAAAGTACCCCACAGCCACCACCTCCAAGCTATGGACCACCTCAAACTCCAGGGTATGCCGCAAATGGATTTCCAACAAATGCAAGTGCATCTTTGCAAGGACAGACTCAGAATCTGCTTGAAGTCATTCTTAATAGTGGTCTTTTGCCTCCTAGCACAATCCAGGCTGGTTCTGCTCCTAAAATTAATTCATCGAGTGGATACACTGGGTTTTCAGAATTTGGAAAAACTCAGCCTCCATTGCATAGACAGCCACCTCTACCCAGTGGTCCTCCTCCGGCGCAGTTCTCCGCAGCAACTACAGTCTCATCATCATTACCTCCTGTTGTATCTTTGCCCATTCCAACCCCTGCATCCTCTCTCCCAGGCCCAGCTGCAGTACCAATTCCACTTTCTGTAAACAATTTGCAATTGCTGCATTCACAGCCTCCAAGGCCGGTACAACCACCTCTTCCTCCTGGTCCACCACCTGCTTCATCATTGGTAGGATCAAGTTCACAAGCAACCAGTTCAGTTACTCCTCCACGGTCGTCAATGCTACCAGTTTCAAATTTACTAAACTCGCTTATGGCTAAGGGCATAATCTCTGCCCCAACTGAATCAACCTCCCTTCCAACTTCATTACCTGCTACAACTTCGATGCCAGATCAACTCAATACAGTAGTTGCCTCGACCAGCACTTTGCAAGCTTCTGTTAGTGTGCCTGTTGCTGATGACAGTCCTGTCTTAACTATGGTAGCAACACCTCCTTTAGAAACTTCTGTTGAAACATTATCTAGCATCGACCCAGTTGGAGTTGAGTTCAAGCGTGAAAGAATTCTTGAGCGCCATGTGTCTGTAATTAATGCCTTATATGGTGACTTCCCTCGACAGTGCACATCATGTGGGTTACGATTTATGTCTCATGAAGAGCACAGCAAGCATATGGATTGGCATGCATCTAAAAACCGTGAGCCAAAAATGAAGACGTCTCATGGGTGGTTCTCACGTCTGAATGATTGGGTCAGTGGAACTGGTCCATCAGTGACTGAGGTTGTTTCTTCTGTTTTCCCTTCAGAATTAAACAAAAAGTCAAAAGATGATGAAGAACCAGCAGTTCCATCTGATGAAAACCAGCTTATTTGTCCACTTTGTGAAGAGTTGTTTGAAGAATTCTATAGTCACGAAACTGATGAGTGGATGTTGAAGGGAACCGTTTACTTGAATGTTCCGCCTGGTGGAAGCATTGAAGGCATGGATCAGTCTTTATTGGGTCCTATTGTTCATGAAAAATGCAGGTCAGGAACTGCGGCAGTTACATTAGGAGGTTTTGAAGAAAATGACATGGTGAGATCCCAAGTTACTTTTATGCTTCTTGTGTAGAATCAATCAAATTAAAGGGCACGTGAAATGCTTTTAGCTTCCTTTATTGTGTTGGATTTGATAACAATGGATTTTTTACATTTTTGATTGTTTTCTTTCAGATTAGTTTTTTGATGGAAAATATCTTTTTTATGTTCCAATCAGAAAACATCTCTTTAAGGCATCATAGACACAGGTTCTTCATGTTGTCTTTGAACAAGATAAATTAGAGTATATATACATGGTGTTACCTTGGAAAGTGTCTGGAGGGTTACCTCGGTTAGAGTGTACTTATATATGTTTATAATGGGATGCTTAGGTTCAAATTTACTCTGAACATAGTCTGCTTGGATCTGTTGTAAGTAGCCTAGATTTGAATCAAGGGCTCATAAGCACAGTAATAATATGAGATCTGAGATCCCTTGCAGATTCCTGTTTAAAAACCATGGCAGTTAATGGAAAGCTAGCAGTTGGACTAGGTAGCATGAAATAATGAATATGAGAATAATTGAAATTGAGTGAATTGATAATTGTGCTGAAATCTGAAAATATTACATTATCAGGACAAATTTAAATTCGATAGATTTTTTCTTTGAAACTCCACAGCGAACTGTCTAAATGATAAAATTTCAAATAATGCCTTATTTGTGATATTGCTATCAGGATTCAATTGTGTAGTTTTTTGCGTCAAACTCATTGACCCATGTTTCATGAGTAGTGGTTCACACAAACCCATCTCTCATGAGAATGAACGGAACACTTAGCACTCATTGCATCTAAGGTGATGCTCATAGAGGTGAAGCACCGGGACTTACTGGGAGGTCACCCATCCCAGTACTACTCCAGCTCGAGCGCACTTAACTACAGAGTTTCTTCCATGGTTAAACCCACTCTGCTTGCAACCCCATTTGCAAAACCTTCAGCAAGTGTTGTGCCTTATGAACCATACTTATTTTTTCTTAACTTAGAATTGTATCAATGCTGCTGTAGCACTTCAAGACAGCACATAAGATATGAGTATTTGATATACATCAGTGCTAGCCAAGGCTCTGCTCTTGTTGTAAGTAAATATGAAGCAGTGGTTTCTGATTAAGGAAATGATACATGTCATTTCCGCTATCAAGTGGCAGCAATGAGTTAAGTCTTGATATACATCTGCAAATATATCAATCAGCTGACAAGTGGGAGGTATTTTCTGCGGTGTGTCAAACTATGATATTTTGTATCTGGATTCAAATGCGTAGTTTTTGAGTCAAACTCATCGACCCATATTTAATGAGCGGCGTTTCACACAAACCCAACTCATGAATGGAGCACATAGCATTCATTGCATCCAGCTGTTGCTCAAAATGGTGAATCATCTCACTTCTCAGGAGATTACCCATTGCAGTACTACTCCAACTCAAGCAATGCTTAATCGTGAAGTTTTCCCCCAAAATCAAAGCCTAATTAGCTTGCTATTCAAATCAATCAGCCATTATAATTTATGTAGTTTTACTGATTTTTGTGCCTTTATCTCAGCTTATAAGTATTTTTGCTGCACTACTCTGGAAAGGAAACATGCCTAAACCCTTACAAAGCTGCTGAGTCATATTGTGATGAAATTCTCATTATTTGCATCAAGTTTCAAGCAAATTTTGCTCAGTTAGTGCACAACTCATCAAGGTTCATGCAAAAATAAACTAAGGCCTTGGAAACTTTTAAAAGGGTTCAAGTTTGGGCTTGTTGACGACACTAGCTTGCAGTTTAATGAGTTCTTCCATAATAAATAAGGAAGCAACTACCTTTTTTTTTGCGTTCGTCTTGTCTCTCAACATCTGATGATAGATCATCTTCCGTGAGTAAGCCAGAGAAATTGTCAGATTCTCCTGCAGTTACCATCAATATCCGCAAATTCATATACCACTTCCTTCTAGTCACTTCCTGCTGATATTGGTGGCATTTTCTCGAAAATCTCAACCATGTGGATTATCCAGGAGCCTTCACATTTCTTCCACTGGACAGTGCCCTAATGATCATAAATCAACAATAATAAGATGGTCAACCCTTCTACTTTTGCATTGTTGAACTTTAGAAATAAGGGAGGGTTAGAAATCACAATATCCTATGGATTTATCTTTTGTTGTCACAAAGGATTTTAAGGACCTTGCCATCAAATGATTCCTGAGCCACTTTTAATTTGCAATGTTCAATAACAGGCCGACCTGCACCTATGCTTTTTGTAACCTTGGTTTCAAGCTAAATAATTCCCATGGATGAACTAAACTGCTTTTAGTTGAACTGTTTCAAAGTTCCTCAGAAGTTTAGTCGCAATACTGTCTTTAAGTGGTTGACTCTCCTCTTTCAAAAGCCAAGGAGACACAACTCTTAGCAAAGTAGATGCCACATGCCAAGTCTACTAATACTTTTATGCTTGTCGAGTTGTTTTTGATTGATTGCACAAGCTTACTTCATATATACCAAAACAAACATAGTAGTATGCATCAGATAAGGACATACCTTTCTATTGTCTCAGTGCATAATATTACAATGATGTTCTGGTATTTGTTACTTATTATCATGTCAATTTGAATGATCATCCAGTGTTTTTTTTTGAAAATTAAAATATATTTTGATATTGTTCATCTAGTTTTACCTTGCAATTGTCAGAAATGGTTTTATTCTTGTTTTCAACCTCACTGAGTTCCGATCAAGTAACTGAGGAATATGGCTATTAACTGAGGAATATGGCTATAAGATCTTAATAATGAGGAGACAAATTGATCCCATTTAGTGATTAACTTATTTACAGTTAGTCATAGTCCTTGACTTGTTCTCTCCTCACACTCTTGTCATGAACATACTTGTCATGAGTTATATGCTGGCCTGTAAAATTGTAGGGTACTGAAGTGGATTTTCTTTAACTGTTTCCACAGGATATGATCATAAGGACTGGTATAGCTTGTTTATCCAAGCCCTTGGTTTGATTCTTTTTATAACCCCGTCAAACTTGAGGATAGGAATTGTCTCAAGTAGATTCTGGTTGATACGGTTTCGTTCATTCTCTTGTTTTCCATGATTCCCATGGTTAGAGCTCCTTACACTTAGGTTCCTTAACCTAATCCAAATGTTGTCTTGTGGGTGACAAATCCTACAATAATCTGAGCTATTATTCGCTATGCTAAGAACATGTCTTAAAAATATAATACCGAGATGCTTTTGCAGAATACTGTACTGGGGAAGATTAGAATCAACTGATGATATTAGAGTACAAGTCTGAAACTTACAATGTGAGTGAAAATTAAGCTGTTTTTCTGATACTGTCTAGCCAATAAAACAACATATGGAACACCCTTATTTCATAAAGCTAAAGTCAACACAGTTTCATCCCTCTGGGCAAACTCCTCAAACACTGTTCCACACTGCGCCCTTAAGGTTTAGTGGTCTACTGAAAGTTACTTTCTCATTTTACCGGTTTTGTCTTTTACATTTTGGGTCTTTCCTTTCCCTCTACTATTTATGTGTATAATTCAGCAGAAACGCTTTATTGAAGTTATCTTATCTTATTTTGCCTAGAAGAGATTCATTTTAAGTTTTAACACTAACACTAAAACAACGAACTCATGTTCTAGCTCTCCTAAATTTCTAATACAATATACGGATTGAGCTCCTCTAGTCTATGTCATTGATTTTCCCTTGCAAGATTGATCCTGTTTCTTCCTTGCTGTAAATGTACTTGGTTCTTATATATCATAGCGTAAAATCTGCTGAATGAATGACTTAACATAATTGCTTTAAACATTAGTATGTTTTCCTTTCATACCAGTGAATATAGTGTTCCATTGGGACGCATTGCCCCCCAAAAGCCTCATGGTTCTGGGACAGGGATGTTTCTGGGATGTGGAGACTTGGGAAAATGTCTCCTCGCTGCATTGCCACAACCTCTGCTGCTTAAAGATGCTGAAGTTGGGGACTCCGGGGACTCCGGGTCATCCCTGAGGTGTCCTAGGAGTCTCCCAAAAGTCTTGGGGACGCCCAGGGGTTTCTTGTGGCTAGATTACTAGTAAGGCATTTTTTTATAAAAAAATCAAATTTATTTTCGATCCCTCTGCTCAAGGCTGAACCCTATTGGCCTATGGGCCCCAACTAACCCCCAAATGCCCTAAACACTCTCAAATCGTCTTTTCAACTCACAGAAACAAATCAACGAGAAGCTGATTGTGTGAGTATGAGAGTGAAGTGCAAGGTGAAAGAGTGAGAGAACTGCAAGAGGGTCGAGGAGCAAGAAGAGGAGTGTTCTAGCTAGGAGGAGTTTGGGGATACTTAGAGGCCCCACTTCCCTCCATTTTGTTATTTTGAACATTTGTAATCTTCATTGCACTTGCAATTCATTGTAATAGTGAAATTTTGAATATAATATAAATTATGAATTTTGACATTTCCATTGTTCAATGTTAAACTGTAATGTTCACTTCAAAGTTTAGTAGTTTCTAAGTTTTATGAATTTGCTAAAGTTCTATTTGCAATTCTTACGAGTCCTTTTATGACTATGTGCCACCCTGCTGCCATCCCCTCACCTTACCCCAATCTAGGCCCTTGGTCCCCTGTCCCCGCATCCCGTGTGCTCCTGTCAGGAAACTCTGTGGACTATGTTTCTTATGTGAGATGTTTGACTTTTGAAAGCTTTATCATGTGTTCATGACTGATATCTTTCCATTATATTTAGAACTGTTTTGTTTCTCTCCATGCATGCCTAAATTGGTTTGCACAATGACCTTTTGAGCCTTGGATCTTTTGACACGAAATTCACTTAATGATGGGGATGACTACTAGTACTTTTAGCCCCCAGGGTGAGAAGTTTTTTATTTAGTTATTTTTGGATGGAATGGGGGTAGTGACTAAAATGTATCAACAAGGTTCCTAGCGTCAGAAAATTTGAAGAATATCTTTTCATGTTAATGCATGTCCTGGGTGACACCACTTTGAACCTTTCTTCTACCATGTAATTTACATGATTGCCAAGAAGTCTCGAGTAATTTTTATGTATACCATATTCTTTCACAGTGCTTGTTCACCAGCAGGTCCCATCAAGACTCAAGTTGCAACCTACCATAGATCATTAATAGAAAGCATGAACTGATGGCTGTATGCTTTATTTTCTATGCAGGATGATGAGGATGATTTAGGATGTAGAAGAAAAACGGTACAATATTAAATATAATGCAGGTGTGTAACGTCAATTTGTAGAAGTATTGGAATTGATTCACGAGGTTCCTGTTAAGAGGTTAAAAATGTACATGCTAACATATCTTGCTTTTGTACATTTATGGGGAGAATGCTTCTCCCCACCAAATTTTCCACAAGAAAGAAATGGATCAAGATTCAAGAGATTTCTGTATGAGCCTCCTAATGTGTTTGTGCATCTTGTGGTGTATGCTTTTGTATTTTGTCTCCACAGTACATTTTGGAAATTGGTTTAATATATGGTTGGTTGGCTCTGGTGTTAACGAGAATTGGTGTTGCATAATTTAGATTGAATAAGGATGGCTAGTTACATCTGGGGATTGACCCTGGTTGCTACAGGGAACGTAACGCTTCTGGTCCAGTTAATTTAATTGTATTCAAGATTTAATATAAGTTTACATGAAACCTTAAACATTGTATCATTGTGAGGAGCTTCTGGTGATTTCTTCCAAATATCTTCGAATCTGAAGATGCGTCATATCAAAAAATATGTCAAGTATTCTGATGATGTCTTATTTTCAGCATGTTGGATTCTTCTTAGCGAAGGTTTACTACACTGTTAGACGGTGGATTAAGATAAATACTTTTTATCCATGTTATTCTGACCTTTGGTTATTATAATTATGCTTTGGAACTTGTGCATTAACTGTTTTGGGTTTTGTAACATCATCATTACTAAAGTATTTATTCAAGTCTGGAGCCCTTAAGCATTTGAATAATTTCCTGTTGTAAATGTACGTTTTCCAGCGTTTATCAATGTTCTGTCATTGGGAGATTAAACACGTATCGGTTAACGTAAAAAATATCATGTCATATTTGATAATTGGATGCCCTATTGAAGTCATATTGCATTTGTATCATTTAATGTCCGATTTATGCTGTATCATATTTACAAACAACTTGGCGATGTTAGAGGTGGATTTACAAACAACATGGAAGGCTCGCCAAATTGTAGAGGCTATTTAGCTTGTTCTTGTTCTTAAGTTACACTGGAAAATGTGCAACATTTGATTTTATGACATTCGCAATGGTGAAAGTTAGATGTAGCTATTTGTTTCCTGTATTAAGGTATCTAGTAGCTGTATAGTATTATTTTTCTCATGCTTAAGTGAGGCATACTCCACAGAAATTTGATATTATTCATGATATTATAATATTAAAGATATTGGTTGTCATTAACTTTGGAAAACTTAATGATATAAACTGAATTGTTTTTAGTAAATAGAGAATTGAAGCTTTATTGTTTTAGTTTGTAGCGTAAGGATTGAAATTGTTTAAATATATAGAAAAGCTACAAATAAGGTTACTTTTAATTATATGGGATAACTGGCATAGCGGTGAATAAACATGCTTTGTTTATTATACGGGATGACTGACTGCACGCGTATGATTTTCTTTCGATGGGCGCGGATAATTAAAGCTGGTCTATTGAAAGAGAACTGGCATGCTTTTGTTAGCAGTTTTAAGCTTTTATTATTCTATTTTTGACAGGAAATTTGGCTACTTCAGGCAAGTCTTTATTATTATAATTTATTCTATGTTCAGAAGGAAAAACCAATGAGGATTTAGTTGGTAAAGTTGAGTCGATGATGGTTGACACACATGTTAAATTGACAAATTATTAAATAAGATGGATGATTGTTAGCGTCACCAAGGGAATATTATGAATTAGATTGTCATGGTTATATTTTCTAGCCAGTCTGCGGCAGGGATGCTATTGTATTCGTTTGGTTTTCTTGAAAACTGGAATGGTGAGAAAATCAGCATTCCTATTTTTTTAAAGTATTTTTCTGGCTTTTACAAGGGTTTTTTTTTTCAAAAATGTTTGGGCAATGTTTAGAAAGTTTTTCCAATTAGATGCATGAAATTTATGCACTCCATAATGTCTTAATAATATGTCTTAATAGCTTCTGATTTCAATTGAGCAATTTTTACTGTCCGCAAGATGAGTAAGCATTCAAAGAGTAAGCACACTTGTACTTGCATATTATATATTTACCATCCATAAGAACGAGTAAGCGCTAAAAGAGTAAGTGTACGTATATTCTTTGTGTTTTTTTTGTTTTCCTGGTTTATTTGTTATTATTTCTTTATTCTTTTTTTCCAACTTGCTTCATTTAGACTTTGCATGTGCTTTTAATTTTTATGTTAGTGTTTGTATTAGTTTATTCCTATTTTTGCTTGTATTGTTCAATTTTAACATTTTTCTCTTTTTTTTCGTCCTTTTATGCTTCTCTTCTCTCCCTTCTTCCTTCTCCTTTTTTTTTTTTAGCTATCTTGATTTGCCACTTTTTTATGCTTATTCATTCTGATGATGGATTAAGGAGTATGATATGAAATGTTGATGGTAAAAATTGCTCATAGTTAAAATATAGAAGCTATTTAAGACAAGATCTTTGAACTTATCAATTTTTTAAAAGCAAATAAAATGTTCAGTCACAAGTTAAAAAATCAGTCCATTTTTCTATGTTCTTGTTTTTTGAAAATCTTTTAGTTTCATTGTTTAATTTTCTATAATAACCTGACTTCCTAAGATGAATGTTACTGTATCTTCATTGTATTCACATTATTGTGGTAGGGATGCAAAACATAATTTGTGATGAGGCCAAGTGATGCACGGAGGACAATCTATAACTTATTTAAACAAAATAGATGACTAAAATTAAATCTTAAAGATGATGTAATGCATCTATTTTACATGAAATATCTTGAAAATCTTTTAGTCTCATTGTTTAATATTTTATAATAACTTGACTTCCTAAGATGGATGTTACTGTATCTTCATTGCATTCACATTATTGTGGTAGGGATGCGAACCATAGTTTGTGAGGCCAAATGATGCACGGAGGACAATCTATAACTTATTTAAACAAAATAGATGACAAATAAAATCTTAAAGATGATGTAATGTAACTATTTTACATGAAATAGTACATGTAGCAAATAAAAGCATAAAGGTAAATTGTAAACTTGTTCAATGTTTAGCAAGGTTGAAAATGATAACTCGAACAAATCAAAGAAGAATAACGCATGCTATTCTTCAACAAGACTGAAAATGAGAACTCTAACGAATCAAAGAAGAATGACACATGCTACTTAATTTGTCTAAACTATATCAATTACATATTAGATATTCGGTGTTTGCCTAATGTCTTACAACACATTGGTTGCTTCTCTATGGACATAGGTAGCATAGTTGAAATGATTGTTTTTTTTCTTACCAAAAAGGGTCAACACATCTTATTGGTTTGTACACAACTATTATAGAATATTAACTCTCCTTTCAATACGAGGGATTTGCATGAATATAAAATCACACTACATTGCAGGTACAAAATAAGAACTAGCTGTTGTAAGTGACTTAGCTTGAATTGTCAACCCTATAACTATTCCTCTCGTGTGTTTCTTAATGACCCACACGTATAAGTTTGTTAAAATTACTGGTTGTGGATGAAATGATGCAAAATCATGCATTGTATCACTTGATGGACGATGCTTAATTGCACAAGATCATGTTTAGTGTTGCATGATAAACCATTTGCAGTATCATGTGTGATGTTAAATGTTGTATAAAACATTGTAGGTGCTTGCACAAGATCATGAGGGGTTTTTTGGTTTTGCATTGTAGTGTGCAAAATACTTTAGGTGTTTGTGCAAGGTGCAATAGGCTTTTCAAGCTTGTTGGTGATGCAAACGGTTGCAAATACTATAGTATCTATCTAGGTGTTGTGTTGGTCAACAAAGGGTTTTAACCTAACATTGTGCTAAGGTGCAAGTTTGCATACGATAGCAGTATAATCTTGAAATTCTTTGTCATCTATTACCTTGTGTAGACTAGTTGAATGAAATGATAGGGTAGGGATAACACATTGTGGAAAACAACTAGGATAAACTATTCTAATGATGCATGACATCTTGAGATGACACAATGGCCTTAATGTTGTATGACTAATGCTAATGTATTGCACTTATTTGTTCATCCACGGATGCCTATGAAAATGCATAAATATGGTGCATTACAATCTAATTGTGACCACCTATTTCCAACTTCTACAACTAGGTGGAAGTACTCAAGGTTCTCCCTTTTTATTTAGATCTTTTGTCACCACCTAATCCACAAATTGTCCCCATATGGTCCTAATTATAGTTAATTTCGAGTTCTTAGTTGATGGTGCAAAGCTAATGCTCTTAGTGCGAATGCACGAAAATGTTGATGCCTTTTGATATTCTTTGTACTTTGATGCTGAGAAGAGGTTTATATGCACACACTTGTTGGCTTCTTAAGGGATATGTAAATACTCCTACATGAGAGAGGATTGAAAAACAAATTGACACCAATGTTTGTTGGATTGATTTTGGGGTAATCCAATCAGATTAACAAGAAGCCAATTTAATTATATATTTGTCAGGGCAATAAGAATTATTGGAATTTGATCTATAGGGTGATACAATTAGAAAAGTGTTTGATGCTAATATTGTTCAACATGGTTCGAATAAGACATCCATTACCAAGAACCTCGATGTATGGGAGTGAAGTTAAGAAATCTCATGCACTTTAGCTTGGACAAGAAATATGAATTCTTATTGATGGTTTACAATGGCAATAGTGTATGCACAAGGGTGTAATAAGACATGTCAAAATCTAATGATGATAAAAGCTTTGGTTTTGTAACCATGTCACAAAGAGGAAGCGATCTTCATTCATAGTGCTGCTTCAATGAACATGTAGTCCTTTGTAGATGAATGTTTGATAAACAATAAGTGGATTGCGATTAATTGCTCTTTTCATAAAGACCACGAGGATGAATATTTTAACAATTTTCAATTCTATGGCCTTTGCATAGATGTTAGCTCCATGTAACAAAAGTGACTACGTTGAGAAGACAATAACACCTTTGCTTGTATGACAACTAATGTAACTTAGACCTGTAGACACCCTAAAATGGACATACTTGCGACCTTACATTACAAACACTAATTTTCATCTATTAATTAATGGTTTTTAAATCATTAATTAATCATCTATTTTCTTTTAATTTCATTCCCCAAATCATCTAATCAAATCCCCAAAATTAGTTAAATAATTAATTTTATTTCATTAATTAAGCTTAATTAATGAATCTTCATTAATTAATTAAATTAAATTTCCTAAAGTTTAAATTTAAATATTTAAACTAATTAATTAATTCTTCTAATTAAATTAATTTAATTTCATTCAATAATTCAATTCTAAACCAAAAAGAATTCAATTATCTCACATGTTGAATACTTTAATTACAAAAATGAATTAATTATTCAATAAAATCCTTTCTTTAGTTCAAGAAAGAGAACTCTTGACCATATCTCTGATTGCATGAATTACTCCACCTACCTCTTCAGTTCAAAAGGTAACTCATAATCAGCCTTTCAGTTAACCAAACTTTATCTCCTCTCTCCAAGTTGAGAAGGTGGAGTTTACTGATGGCTTCTTCAGTTCCCTTTGATCTCAACCGTTCATTCTCCAATCTCTGGGATTGATCTCAACTGTTCAAATCATTTTCAATATTCTATATAATCAACCCTTCATAACCATTTGAAGGATCTAGGATTTCAAGCTTTCGTGCACCATTACTCTGTCAGATTGGTTCAAGCATCAAGCCTTTTTGCGATCACACATTCAATATCATATTCTCAACGCTCCCAAGTCATAGACGCTGCCAATACCAATATTGAGCACCACACACACAACATTTCAGAAGGAGTAGAGAGACAATAGAAGATTCGAGCTTTGTTGGTTTGCACTCATTTGTATTCCTCCTTGATTGCTTGTCATTTTATTGTTCGTAGTTTCGTTCTAGGTAGTAATTGATTGATCTTCCCCCCATTGCAAATCAGTGCTACTAACCCCCTCGTTAACTTGAGATTGTGGAAAAAGATTGAGCCTACACATTTTGGTGAACCCGATGTGAATCAAACAACCCAAATATCACTTGCAGACGACATACAAGACTTTTTGGCCCCGGCCTTACAACTGCAGATTTTCCTTTTTATGTTTTTTTTTGATATAATTGTAATTTCACAATCGCATGTATTTTACCGCGATTGACGAAAATCTGCCACAATCGACTAGTTTAATGCCGCAATCGATTTGAGGGTTTCACAATTCTTTTATGTCATTATTCAATTCCCCATTTTCTTGCACTGTGCCGCAATTGACCGATCCGTGCCGCAATTGATATCATTCTTTCGCAATCGAGCAAACTTTATCGCAATTGACTGATCCGTGCCGCAATCGCCAACATCTTGCCACAACAGAAAGTGCTTTACCGCAACTGGGAACATTTAGCTGCATCTGACATAATTTTTCCGCAATTGCCATAAATTTTCCGCAATCGACAGATGCAATGCATTTTTGATTCAAATTCACTATTTTTCTAATAAAATCTAATTATTTTCTTGAATTATGTGCAGGATTGACCAATGACTAATGGCCAAGAGAATAATTAGACGCATCCCGGGTGCTAGATCACTAAGAGCTTCCATAAGAAGGACCACTAACTACCGCACACAACAAAGAGCCATCTTGGCAATCACAACAGAAGATCAAGGCGAAGCTTACAACAGGGCTCTTGATTCTATCAAATGTTTCACAACAAAGTACAAGGTTACCATTAGCCTTAACAATCTTAACAATCCCGAAGTTGCTAGATATTCTTCAATTGTTGATTAGAGGTTTTCGGTACTAATCATTGTTTTGACAACTTGTGGCGAGGAAATAGTTAACAAAGCAAGCTAAAATTCATTCATTTGTGTTTTTGGTGCTTAAAACGAACATTGCATGCAAACATCTTGAACCTCCTTATTTCAATTTGGTGCTTAAAATTGATATGGTGGTTAAGAATTGAACAAAGACAAACAAATATCTCAATTTGGTGCATTAAAATCGAACAAGCAAATCATCAGATACTTTGGGCTTTAAAATTTAACACTTGTGCTTGTATGGGTGATTAGCTTAGTTCACACTTGGAATTTTGGTGTTTAATAGATTAACCTTGTGTCTTGAGTCATTGGTGCACTTGCACAAATCTGCTAGATTAAAAACCTTTATGCTTTTTTAGAAAGACCTGTCTGGGGAATGCGCTTCTTCCTTGGAGAACAACCTTAAATCAGTAATCCTTCTGATTGGTATATAAACAAGACATGAACCAAAGTTCCATTTTATATCTAGCCAAGTTCGGATGAGGTGTGTTGATGATAGCTTGGATCGAGTGAATATCCCTAAGTAGCCAACATGGTCAACTAGGCTCTTAAGTGAGTCACACACGTACAAACCGATTGGATAGACGCCACATACCCTACTTTAACCTTGTTAAATAGAGACCTACCCAATTCACCTTCGAACAAATACCTTATTATAGTGCAAGGGGTTGCAGACTCCCCCCCAAGATTCCCAACATATGTGTTCCAGGATATTGTGGTAGCGAAAGAGATCTTCACTAGCACGACAACAATATCTGGCAATAGAAAAACACGAGCGCCTATGTCGTGGACCTTCGTGTCCTAGTAGTGTGACACTTGCTGTGTGAGATAACAAAAATTCAAGCATTGGGCCTATACCATTGTATCTTGAAGCCAGATTTGACCTAGATTAATCTGTTTGTCCTTGTCTCAAGACCCATGCTAGATTACAAAACACATTGTCTATTGTGCATGTTCTATGATCAGTTTCCAAAAATGCAAAACTGACATAAAAAAACTAACTATCAAAACGAGTCCAACATGTTCAATGTCTAGGCTGTCAACATCTAACCTATTCTGCAATTAGAATCCTTGTTCCAAAAATCAATTTTATCAGACAGATACACCATTTTTGAGATCTTTTTACAAACTATCTCATTTTGCCGCAATTGCTCGCATCTTGCCACAATTGATGGAATCGTGCCGCAATAGACCTGTTTATTGCCGCACTTGAGCCTTTAATTACCGCAATCGGTGACATTTTACCACTCACTTTACCGTAGTCGATGGAAGTTTGCCGCACTTGACCAAGAGATCTGAACATCTATTTTCTTCCTGAAAATCTTGGAAAGATTCCCCATTTTGTGTAAAAGATCAGTGTCTACATCCCAAAAAAATGTGAAGAATATTGTGTGAATCTCTAAACATTAAAGATCATCCATTCTTTGAAAGCATGATTATTGTCTAAAACATTGTTAGTTCAAAAGTTCAGACTCGATTATCTTGATCACGTTATCTCAAATCATCAATCTCTATCAGCGACTTTGTCCAAGGCAATAGTCAGAATCCATATCTTATATCACCAAGTCTTTTGAGATCAAGAGAAATCTAAATTTGTCCCTATAATTACTCTTGTCCAAACATAACTTGGACTCTCCTAGAAAGGTTATCCTTTTTTTTTTTTTTTGCTTTATATCACTTGTTTTAGTCAAAAAATCTGGACAACACTATGTCTTATACACCCTATGGAGGACCTTTCACTAGGTCGAAGGCTAGGACACAACCCGATGAGTCTTACATAAACCAGTTTCCCCCGTGGGAACAAGAGCGAGAGAATGACCCTTTCAGAAACACTAGTCCTACTCTTTACATTGAGAATCCTTGTAGACCAACACTGTTCCAAGATGTCATAGAGGAGGATCTCAAAGACATAGAGCAAGACACCTATTCACCACAAGTAGTTGATGCTGTGGTAGAGAGAAATCCTGAAAGGTTTTTAGCCATGTTGATTAAGAAGGGAGTCAAAATCCCCGTTGAATTTAATGTGTCAACAATATGGCCAGAGAACCCTTTTATTAAGCCAAAACACAACTCGACCCTCTCCAACGGAACCTGTGATATCCCAAGTCTTTCCATCATTGACGAAAATGACATCAGCACAAACTGTGTCAAACCAGACTAGCTTTGCAAATCAAGCGAGCACATCATCCACACAAAGCATGACAAGCTCCCAACTAAGTGCACCCTTGGTCACTAGTGTATCTCAAGCCTCGGCCTCATGGCCTTTTACATCGAACTCTCATGCTATGTCCTCAATTCCACAAACAAACAACAACCTATTTGCGATTGTTCTGATACTACAGTCAATCTTTGCTAGATATGGGGTCAATACCTCACTCCCACATGGATCAGTCTTTGCGGGTCTGACATTCAGTAAGTGTCCACCCAAGGCTACACCTTTGTTCCTACAGGGATTACCACAACCACAACCCCAAAAAAACTAACAACCCCAACAACCACAACAATAACAACAACAATCACGGACCAATCAAATGCCCCGACACCAGAATCACACACTAGGGAACCAATATCAAGTCCCAAGGACTAGATCATATGTCCTAACTCAAGGGACACTGTGGCACAACCTCATACCTACAACAAAACAGAGGTACAATGCCGCCAATATTCCTCAATCTCAGACAAACATGTTAATCTAGCAAGTGCAAAGTATACAAACCAAAATGATGGACATGCAGAATCAAGGGAAAAACAAGTCCTACACCATAGAGATTTTGTACCCATACCCCTTTTATCATTCATTGCACATGTCTCTGTTTCCCACTCATTTCTCGGTACCCAAGTTTGACAAATACAGAGGAAACACCAACCCTATAGAACATATCAGAGAGTTCTTTGCCAGTTACCTCATGGTATTTTGTCTTGGGGAGAGTTGGAAAAAAAATTCATCGCTCACTTCCATCACAATATCGAACGCAAGGTCCACATCAAGGACCTCTGCGACATTAAATAGAAAGATGGAGAATCCTTTGTGAAATTCCTACAAAGGTGGAGGAACACTGCAAATAGAATAACATATAACGTGTTCGAGGAAGACCTCATAGTCATGTTCATCGACAATCTGATCCAAGATATGTCATTTACCATAGAATTGCAGGTGGCTCCTAACTTCAAGCAACTCATCAAACGAGGAGTTTTCTGCGAGAAAAACTTGGTCAAAAGAGGTATCCTTGCATACCCTACTAAAAAAAACACAAACAAAACTACAACAGATAAAGCCAAGTGGTGGAACAAGAATAAAAATGTCACCAGTGATGGTGTCAATGATGTAAAGATGGTCAACTATGCTCAACCAAAGGTGTCACTACAAGGAGCACCTATGGAAAACCAAAAACCCATGGTGCTGACTCAGCAAGTGCACAATCAGAACCAACCACCCCCTGTTCAAGCAACAACCGTGTCCAACAATCAAACCCCCGCACAACACCCACAATGGTTTTCGTTTCCTAAATGAGACTACACACCATTGGGTTAGTCGATAGAGTCAACCTTAAGAAAGATGATACAATCCAATACTATCACTCTAACCAAAATCAGAGAATATGAACATGGTGCTGTAAAACCAAAGTGGTACAATGAAAATGACTTTTGCAAATTTCATCTGGTAAAAGGACACAAGACCCCAAACTGCTATAGACTAAAGAATGACATTCAAGATCTAATTGACACAGGGGTTATTGATGTCACAAACCCCCAATCCAAGGGTACGATTGATCATACAATCTTCAACGACACATTCCATGATCATAATAAAGGAAAATCCTCAGAGTCTGGTGGACAATCAAAATAATTCAATTACACCTATGCTAACAGTGACAACACTATCAACTGCATCAATCCCTCAGGTATCCGTGTGGCCATTCCAAGGTTGTCTTACAAGGAGTGTCTTCCACATCTGCCATACCAGCTAATCTGCTAACAACATGTGGTCTACAAACCAGTCTTGTGGATTAGCTAAAGCACATTCTTGCCCAAATATCTATGTTCGACCTTTTGCGCATATCCTTGCAGCACAAGCAAGCTCTCGACCAAGCACTCCACAATGCAGCTGTCCCAAGGGACATAACCCCTAAAAGATTCCAAACAATGGTGAACCACATAGCTGCTAATCCCTTGCACCTGCTCATCCAAGTTCACAAACACATGATCTGTAGGGTCCTCATTGATGGTGGAACCAAATTAAACATATGTACTTTGAAAGCAATCAATCACTTGGGCTATTATGAATCTAGCATTGCTATCACGAGGAGAATCAATATCAGGGCCTATGATGAAGAAGAAAGGTCTTCTAAAGGTATCATCATACTACCAATCCCAATAGGCCTAGTTGTTAAGAACACCCCATTCCAATCCTAGACCTAGAATTGGGATATAACATGTTATTGGGAAGACCATGGATCCATGAGATGCAAGCTGTACCCTCTACCTATCATTAGTGCATCAAGTTCCCATACCAACACTACTACATTTGGGGCCAAATTTCAACAGAAGTTTCCGACGGGTAACTTTTTCTTACGAATTTGGTGTTTTTGTTGTTGTAATAGGCCCCGATGATGTCGGTATCCCGATGGGTGTTTAATTGACCATCGAAACTCTGACAGATTCGGGGTATACATTAAAAAAAAAAGTGAAACAACCTCATCATTTTCATTTCGATTGGAGAGCGGGAGAAAAGGAGCGACAACTGATTGCGGGAGAAGGTATGTGATTTCTTCATCTTTCAAGCCTCTAGCATCATATTCGAATGCATTTCATTTTATTATTGAGGGGGTTTCTCTCTGAAATGACCGCATTCTACTGGTGTCATGCCCTAGCCAGTGCTTTATCTCTATTATTTGATGTTATTGGTGCTTGTGCTCAAGGATATCGATTCACTGTATTCAAATGTTTGGATTCAC
>MU228080.1:7226-23764 GCA_018584345.1 Thuja plicata
GGTATCTTGGACAAGCAAGAAGCAAAACTATATTTCTCAGTCAATGACAGAGGCAGAATATGTTGCAGCAGCACTGAATTGTACAACAATTGTTTGGATCAAACAGATGGTTAAAGACTTTGGTATTTAGGTTGACTATCCTGTTGTTATTCACTATGACAAAACCAGTACTATTAACATGTCTAAGAACCCTGTAATGCATGCAAAGACAAAACACATAGAGATCAAGTATCACTTTCTAAGAGAAAAAGTTGCAGACAAGGAAGTGACATTGGATTATGTAAACATAAAAGTTCAGTTAGCAGACATTTTCACGAAGCCTTTAGCAAAGGATACTTTTGAGTATCTAAGGGAGAAGCTGGGAGTCATTCCCTCTCCTAAGTCTGATTAGAAAAAGAAGCAAGTACATCAGTCCTGTGTGACTGATGAATGGTTGACTACTCTACTTCTGGAGTAGTACTTGTGCAGATTGGTTTATGGAACCCTTTGCCATTGATGTCAATGGGGGAGTATGTACCAGTAAAAACAAGACAAACAAGGAACACATACAAGGAGCTTATACTATGGGGGAGTAAAGGAACACAGTAGGGAAGTATGACAATAGGGGAGTATTCAAAGAATACACAGTACATGAAACTGTAGCAGTGTAGATGAATCTTTGTTGAGGATATTAAGAAGATTGTATTAGAAAGAAGACACCATGAAAATAAGTTGTTTTTATATCATATGTTGCCATCAATGCCAAAGGGGGAGATTGTTGGAGATTTGATTCTAAATAGTTGATTGATTGTATGTTTGTCATTGATGACAACATATAATACACAAGTAGTACTTCTGTATGTACTTATCAATATGATGACATGAAGACCAGTGTGGATAGATACATGTTGTTGACATGTTTACTATGCTATGTTCATACACACAAACCCAGATATGAAGTTTCAGTAAAGATATGTAATTCTGTTATTGACGGTTACAGTTCTGGAAGAATAACGGTTTAAGGCCAACGTATGTAATGTGTTGATCGAGTTGCACCTATCTTCAGGATATGTGTGTGTATATTCATGATGAGTTATGAGTTGTTGATATTAATCTAAATGCGCCAAACATATTTCAAGAAGATTGAGAAGTTATGATTAATTTGGTGAAGCTGACTTAGTGAAGCGACGTGTTTGTTCAACATTGACTTGCGCGGTTGTAATTATGCTTGCACGCTTAGTAGAGCTGACAAGGATGTTAAGAAGAGTTGTCCTACAGGTCCCATGATCTCATACTTGGTGTATGTAATTATAGAAGGTCATTTGTGATGAGAAGAGTTGTAAAAGCCAGAGATTGACAAGCAGAGCAAAGTGTTGATGCAGCAGAGCTATATTTATCATATGTTGATAATATAGATGTTTATTTTGAAGCATTCAGAATACAAATTATATTGTTATATTTATTTACAAGAGGTTAAAGCATCAGCGCATAAAAGGAACTGATCAGACAAGCAGTGTCACAAACAATAGTTCATCTTGTTGATACAGTGTGTATCAAATAACCAGAAGGTTGTAGCCTTCACTACTTGGACAGTGAGTCCTCCACCCCTAACAAGGTTATTGTAAAAGACTCCTAACAAGGTCCAACCCTTAACCAGGTCAACTATACTACTACATTGTATTGAACAACTCCTAACAGAGTTGAAGAATCTTTTAATAGGGATTACTATAAACAGTATAGTTCTTTGTGGGTACTAATTCCCACCGGGGTTTTTACCATTTGGTTTCCCCGTAACCAAATTGATGTGTTGTGTAATGTGTTATCTAAATATGTATTTACTTTGTATCAAACTGGATTAATAAGTAAAAGAAAGATTCAAGTTGCAGATAACTGATTCACCCCCCCTCTCAGTTATCTCTGAAGTATTCTAACACAACCTTCCTGGACTCTGTTGTTCTATTAGTCTATTCAATCTAGAAGACCAACCAAAGATGAACAAGAATTCAACTTCTCCCTCGTTAAAACCTTTCTAAACATATCCGCTGGATTATCATCTGTATGAATCTTTTCCAACTTTAACTGCCCATCATCCAAAACTGACCAAATGAAATGATACCGCAATTGTATGTGCTTTGTCTTTGAGTGCAAAGTAGAATTCTTCGCAAGATGAATGGCACTTTGGCTATCTAAATACAGATAGTTATCCACCTGTGGATGTCCCAATTCTTCCATGAAGAATTGAAGCCATATCATCTCCTTGGCTGCCTCAGTAGCAACAACATACTCTGCCTCTGTAGTGGATAAAGAATTCACCTTTTGTAACCGAGAAATCCAACTCATAGCTGTCCCACCAATAGTAAATACATTACCTGTAGTATTCTACCTGGTATCTATATCTCCTACCAAGTGTGAGTCAACATAGCCATGAACAATAGTAGTAGAGCCCCCAAAGTGTAAACACTTATTAGATGTACCTCTCAAATATCTGAGAATCCATTTGATTGCATTCCAATGCTCAATCCCAGGGTGACTCATATACCTTCTAACAACTCCCATTGCATGTGCAATGTCTATCCTTGTACATACCATAGCATACATTAAGCTCCCTACAGCTGAAGCATAAGGTATCTTGGCCATTTTAGCCTCTTCTTCTGGTGTCTTTGGACACATCTGCTTAGTCAATTTCAAATGACCAGGCAAAGGTGTAGTGACAACTTTGGCATCCTTCATGGAGAATCTTTGCAACACCTTTTCAACATAATCAGCCTGAGATAGAGTTAATTTTCTATTCTTTCTATCTCTACAAATTTTCATGCCAAGGATTTGTTTTTCTTCCCCCAAATCCTTCATAGAAAAAGAATTTGCTAACTGTTGTTTCAACCCCTTAATATGATGCATGTTAGACCCAGCTACAAGCATATCATCAACATATAAACATAAAATAATGTAGCTGTCCTCATTTAACCTCTTGAAATAAACACAATGGTCAGAATTACATCGAGTGTATCCATTCTCAATCATAAAAGTATCAAACTTAATATGCCATTGTCGAGGTGCTTGCATCAAGCCATATAAAATTTTCTGCAATTTGCACACTAAACTCTCCTTACCCTTGACCTCAAATCCCTGTGGTTGTACCATGTATAATTCTTCATTCAAATCACCATGAAGAAAAGTTGTTTTAACATCAAGCTGCTCTAAATGCAAATCTTCAGTAGCCACAATACTTAAAACAATACGAATAAAAGTCATTTTAACAACTGGAGAAAATATCTCATCAAAATCAATACCATGTTTCTGTGCAAATCCTTTTACGACTAATCTGGATTTAAATATTTTCTTACCTCCATCTTCTTCTTTCAACATGTAAACCCATTTATTCTACAAAGCCCGTTTACCTGCAGGTAACTTACATAAATCCCAAGTCTAATTTTTCAGCAAGGAGTCCATTTCATCTGTCATTGCAGACTCCCACTGAAGCTTTGTATCCACCTGCATAGCTTCATTATAACAATCAGGTTCACCACCATCAGTTAATAAAATAGAATACAAAGAAGGTGAAAATCTATCTGGAGGTCTACTTAGCCTTGTTGACCGTCTAACATTCACTGGGGTGTGTGGTATTTGTTGTTGCTGTTGTTGCGGAGCATAAGGAATTACTGGAACATTATCTTTTGGAGTATCATCCAACTCTACATAATCAATGTCTTTCTTCTCATGCTGTCACAACAAATCTTTGTACAACACTTTCTCATTGAATATGACATCCCTGCTTCTTACAATTTTACGATTTTCAAAATTGAAAAGTCTATACCCAAATTCATCAATGCCATATCCAACAAATACACATTTCTTTCATTTTGTTTCCAGCTTGGTTCTATTTAAACAAAGAGAAGAGATTTCCACAATCCATGATAATAACAAATTAATAATTTCTGGATTTGATTATGTTATGAATTTTTTCATCGATGTTTCAAATCAAACTCCGTGATCCATCATCAGGATGAGCAATAAGAGAGCACAAGGAAAAATGTGCAAATGTGCAAATGCTTCACAACCAAAGGTTCTCAGAAAAGAATAACTTACCTTCTTACCAGTCCATGCTTCCTTTGGAATACCACAACCCAAAGAAGTAGAGGGACCTTTGTTGATTAAATAAACAACAATATTTACAACCTCTGCCCACATGTTTAAGGGGAGCCAAGCATGCAATCTCATAGTCCTTGCACTCTCCATTATTGTCCTATTCATGCGTTCAACCACTCCATTTTCTTGTGGAGTTCTTGGGACCATTTTCTACCTATGGATACCATTAGAGGAATAATAATCTTCAAATTATTTGCTGCAATACTCACCACCATTATCAGATCTGAGACATTTTAATATTTTACCAGTCTCATTTTCAACCAAGCTTTTCTATTTCTTAAAAGTTTCAAACACATCAGATTTCTTCCTAATGAAATAAATCTGGTAATTTCCTAGTTGCATCATCAATGAAAGTAACATAATACTAAGAGCCACCAAGGGAAGATACATGAGCTAGCCCTCATACATCTGTATGCACAAGCTCTAATTTATCATCTTTCTTTTCCTTTCCACCCTTCAAGAAAATAACTCTCTTTTGTTTCCCATACACACAACTTTCACAGAAATCTAAATTTACACATTTCAGACCTGGTAAAAATTTCTTTGAGTGAAGTACTTTCATACCTTTCTCACTCATGTGCCCAAGTCTGTTGTGCCATAGTGCTATTTTTGTATCCACAACAACTATTTCGTGTTCAACCTACTGAAATGCAGCAAGTGTTCTTGAACATTCATTTTTCTCTGTAACAATTAAAGTAGAAGGAACATTATTACCTGTACAAAGATATAAGGTGCCTACTTTCACACCTTTTGCTACTACTAAGGAACCTTTTGAGACCTTCCAATTTTTATCATTAAAAGTAACTATGCAACCCTCATCACCTAGTTGCCCTGCTGAAATTAAATTTCTACTCAGCCTTGGAACATGTCTTACCTCTTGTAGTAGCCAATGATTCCCATTCTGCAACTTAATCTTAATTCTTCCATTCCCAACAATTCGACAAGGTTCATTATCTCCCAAATAAACTAGCCCAAAAGCACCTTGGACATAATCAATAAAATAACTCCTATGGGGTGTACCATGAAAAGAAGCTCCTGAATCTAGAACCCATGAATCATCAACATTTTCAAGGGGAAGGACCAAAACATCATCGTCAGATTTATTACTTACCACATTTGCCTCCTTATTGCCTTCTTGTTTGTCTTCTTCTTTATTTTTCCAAGACCAACAATCTTTCTTCTTATGACCTGGTTTTCCACAGTACCAGCAGTTACTAGGTCCTCTTGATTGAGACCTCTTTCCCTTTGACTTCCCTCGTGATTTCCCATGATTTCTAGAGTTGTTTCGTCTATCTCTTTTTCTACCTCTTCTTTCTACATTCAACACGCTACCTGATGTAGATACACCTGAGCTTTTCCTACAAATTTCCTCACTCAGAATAACACCAATAACATAATCAAATTTTAGGGTGGTTGTATTAGAAGCAGAGTTACTAACGGCCATTATCAAGCTATTCCAACTTTCTGGCAAAGAACACTGAATCAAGAGAGCCCTAATTTCTTCATCGAAATTAATATTCACAAAGGATAATTGACTAGTAACTATATTAAACTCATTTAAATGATCAGCCACTGACCCACCTTCTACCATCTTCATATTAAATAAATGCTTTGTAAGAAATACCTTATTCGAAGTGGAAGGCTTTTCATACAACTTTGCTAGGGATTCCATCAGCTCTTTAGTTGTCGTTGATTTCATAATATTAAACAACACCGATTGAGCTAGGCATAAGCGAATGCTGCCCAGTACCTTTCTATCTAGAATGTTCCAATCCTCCTGAGACATAGCTAGATCTTTCTTGGACGCTCCTTCCAAAGGTCTCCATAAATCCTTCTAATAGAGATAGTCCTCCATTTGCATTTTCCATAACTGAAAGTTCTACCCATTAAAATTTTCAACCTTCAGCCTACCCTCATTAGCCATAACTCCCACTTGATCGTGAGACTCCCACTCAACCATGAGACCTTCCTATAGAGGATAACTGAAAACAATCGTAGCTTTGATACCACTTGATAGGATTAACAAGGTAGAAATAAAGATTACATGCATAAATATAATCTATAACAGAGAATAATAAACCAAACCAAAAGAGAGCACAAGACACAAAGATTTAACGTGGTTCACCCAATCCCTAGGCTACGTCCACCAAACAACAAAGTCCAATATTATTCTTATCCAATGATTACAATTAGATCGCAATGCGCAGATCCCTCACAGATCAATACCGCCGTAAAACATACAATATAATAATGAAACCCTAACCCTAAGCCAATTTATACAAAATTTATGCCGCTTTAGGGTTAGAGCATGTCGATCAAGAAATTGGCCGAAATAAGACTCAAAAAAAGGTAAATCACTTTCCTGATCAGTCACCATAATATAACATTGATTATTTTACCATTTAACATATTTCAATTTTGCAGGAAAAGGAAAAAGAACAAAAATAAAAAGCTGCAACACAAAACCAGATATTTTTCCATGGAAACCCATAATGGGAAAAACCATGTTGAGACGGCAAGCTCCCGAGTATTATGTAAATGGTTATACAATAGATTAGGTGGCTCATTTTTGGGGTGGCTCAGTGCTGAAATACAAAATTAGCACAGATGGATAAATATACAAAATTTGAACTAAGGAGTATGCATCAACATATGCATGGATATAGTTCACAGTGATATACAAATCTCCTTTCTTTATCGAGACAAATACACAGTTCACTTTTCACTAGTTCATATAGATCACATTACATCACATTATATCACATGTATATTCTAGGTATAATCACAACATATGAATATAAACTCCCTTTAAGTCGGCTAGGCACCAAAAATGGAATTGTTGTTTGAACACAAAAATGGATCTGGGTGAGTATGCCATGTGATGAATCAATCCTCCAAAACTATCGATAATCTCGTAAGCATAATTGATGGTGATGGTTATCAGTGAGCGTAGTCAGTGGCCAAAACACTGATCCCGATAGACGTATCCAAAATTACCGATATCGACAGGGCAAAAACTGATACCAATACTGACATCAATGACAACCAAAACATGGGAATTCTAACAATCTACCCCTTTGTCATTGATGGAAAACCAACAATTTTTTTTGTCACTATAACACTGAACAATCGAAGAACTGAAACCAAAGACAACTGAAAATTTTTGAATATTGAGTTGCTTCAAAAACTCCCCTTGAGAGGGACAATCGATAACTAAAAAAACTTATTTTTGTGTTTTTTGTATATTTGTTCTCCCCCTTTTTTCCATAAATGAGAAAGGGGCACAAAAAAAACTGAATAATTGAAAGAAAAAGAAATCACATACTGGAAACATCCTTCTAAACGGATTCTAATGTCTACTTCAAAGTCTGAAGGGCCTCAATCCAAGAGGCACTGTTCTTATTCCAGTCATGAATAGCCATCTTTTGGTGAAATATGTGCACACACATCATTGTAAGCATGTCTTCTGCTTCGAAAAAAGTTTTTGGTTCTCCTGTTGAATAGTTTTGGGCACCAAGAACTGCATTGACTGAAGTGAGATATGTAAGGGACATAAAAATATTGTAATGAACCAAGAGAGGCGATGATTATTTCCAGCTGATCTTGTACACCTTGTATGCATTGCCAATATGAATTTCTATGGAGTCCATAGATTTCTCTATATTCTTAGTGGAAACATGTCATTGTAAAGTATACCAGTACAAATCGTTACCATCCTCAAGTAGTCCTTGTCCTTCAAGAAGCAATTTCTTTATTTCAGAGAGTGAGGAATGATACTATTTTGGAGTTTTCTCCAAGAAAGAGTGCTTAGTCTCTTCCTTAGCTGATAGAATTTGGTCATTAGCTGAAGTAGTTAAGTCCTAACAATAGTAACAAGAAATTTGCACTTATCTCTGATGGAACACGTGGAATCAAATGAGCATGTAGGAACAATAACATGAAGAGCCGATATATTTTCTTCTATAATTTCTCCTTTCTCCTTAGATTCACTAAGTAACTCTTCTTGTGCAGTGGCGGTGATATTCTGACCAATTTGTAGTTTCTGCCTTGTGGTAATCTTGTTGAAATCAATGAAAATAGAAGATGTGATTTGTTTGATGGCCAGAGGAGACATAATAAGATTCTGTAGGAAATTTTAGGATCTAGTTCCAATGTCAGGCCTTTGATTGATTACCTCAACATCAGATGCTAGAGTATCGATAGATATCGACCTAGTTTCATCTTGAGACCTCCTTACTCCTTCATTAGTTTGCACAACTTCCTCTTTAGCTTCTTCCTTTTCTTCTTCCATCAATTCATCATTATCCTTATTCTTTGTTTCTACCTCTTTTCCAGGTGGATTGTATTCCTCTTTGTTATCCTCATCATCAACGATGACAACATTATCTATCGATGCAACTACTTCTAAAAATTTTAGTGCATCGGGAAGCTTGTTAGTATATATATTTCTGCTTTCTTCAACATCTGGTTCCTCTTTCTCTATCTTCTCTTCAAACAATATACAAGATCCTTCCAGAGAAGTATTGAGTGGCTCAAGATCAAGAGGATCCCGATCAAGAGTAAATACATAATTTTTGGTGAATTCTGAGATATCTTCTATTTTGCTAGGATGCACAGAGGTAGGTGGTTTTTCTGATGAAGTTTGTGCTAGCACATTCAATTCCTTAGCAAGAGATATAAGATCTGATATGATATCCTGCTTCATCCCAACTACAACTATTTTATCAAACATAAGAAATATAAGTCTTTTCTTAACTTAAGTGAATGCCCTTTTGCAACAATGTGGAAAGAATTAATAAACTTCTCACCAATCATTGGACTACATACTTCCTTGACAACAATATTAAATAAATCATTTTCTATCTTTTTTGCTTCAAATATGATCTTAGTCAGCATATCCCAAAGAATATCAGGGATATCTTTCTTGTAATATTTTAACTCTTTATTGTGTTCAACATTATATTTTAGAATGAGCTTGGTAGGCTGGGAAACTATTTTTAAGCCCAAGGACAAAGGTGGTCTTGGAGTGAGACGACTGAAAGATCTAAATAAAGCCTTGCTTTCTAAAGTTGGATGGAAGTTGGTGAGGAAATCTATGGAGTGGTGTAGAATAATGAAGGCTAAGTAGTTCACTTCCTCCCAATTCAGTTATTTATGGTTAGGGATTACCGGCGGGATCGAAGATATGGAATAAAATCTCTAAAAGTAGGAGCATTCTGAGGATGGGGATGAAATGGATCCTTGGTAAAGGCAATGGGATTAGGTTCTAGGAAGACTAGTGGATCAAGGATAATCCCCTTGGGATGGGAGAGTACTACCAAATTAAGGATCATCTTCAAGTTTGTTTTGGGAGAAATGTGGAGAACTATATAACTCATGATAGGAAATGGAAGAAGTTGGCGGAGGCTTATAATGATTGTCCACAAGTGAATCAGGCAGTCTGGGAAGTTCAGATGATGTTGGAGGAAATCATAAACACTCTCTCACAAATTGAAGATAGAATTGTTTGGTGCGACAATGCTTTGAGAGAACTCAAGGTCAAGTCGACTTACCTGTTGATGTCTAGAATTGTGGTGGATGAGAATTTGTGGAAAAAGGTTTAGAATTCCTAGTTGTTACCAAAGATTAATTTCTTCTGGTGGATTTCCATGCATGGGAATATTTTTACCCTGGATAACTTACAAAGGAGAGGTATCTCGATTGTCAACTGGTGTGTTCTATGTAAGAATAAGGAAGAGACCATAAATCATCTTCTTATCCATTGCCCTTATGCTTCTGCGGTCTGGTCGAGAATTATGGAAACCTTCAGTCTGAGTTGGGTTTTCATGGAGAAATTATCTCAATTTATCCTTAACTTAGGGTACCCCTCTTATCACCCCCTCATACATGCCCTTTGGAGATTGATCCCTCGCATGTGTGTTGGGGCCTTTGGAAAGAGAGAAACAATAGGGTGTTTTGGGGGGAGGAAAGTGTTGTTGAGGGTGTTGTCAAAGATACGATCAAAATGCTGGTAGACCCTGGAGGTCTGTAGACGGAAGCTACCCAGCTCCTCCCCAAAGATGGAGGATTTTTGGTTGGCTAGGAAGTGGAAACTAGCTAACTTTATAAGTTTGACAATTCTAAGGTGTTGGCCAGGAGAAACACACGTTGGTCTCCCTCGGTTGAACAGTTTCACAAGATCAATTTTGACGGGGTTGTTGGTAATGGGTCAGTGGTTGGGGGTGAAATAATTAGAGACCACCATGGGGAGATGATTATTGCCTATGCTATTAATTTGGGGAAAGTCTCCAATAATGTTTCTGAGATCTCAAACTTACTCTGGGGAGTTAAAGTTGTTGTGTCGACAGGTGTAAAAAAGTTGATCATCGAGGGGGGTTCAAAAATTATGGTTGAAATAGTTAAAGGTAACTACAAGGCCAACTAGAAAATATCAAATCTTATATAGGACATTTGGGTGCTTCTCCCAAGACTGGAGGATTTTGAATTAAAGCATATTTACATGGAGGGTAATGCCATGGTGAATGCGCTGGCTTCCAAAGGTCTAAATACCAACATAAATAGGTGTTGGAGAAGAATGGGGTCTCTCACAATGCACACGTAGGACCTCATTGGGAGGGAATGAAATTACCATCCCTAACCATGGAGTACAAATCCAAAGATTTTTATTGGTCAAATAGGGCAAACACTAGGATTTTGGGAGGCTGCAAGATTTCAAATTTTAAAATTTGTAAAGGTGTCAGAATGAATAATAATAATTACGGCTTAAGAAGGGTCATTATCTCTGGATTTGATGGCCGTACGGGGAAGCTTAAGAGAAAAGATCACATTATGATTTGCATTTTCTTCGTGGCAAGTGAAAAGACTGCCAAATTTTATGATTTCTTGCCTGAGAATTGTAATCATTATAATTTAAGGACTTTTATGAAATTTTTAAAAGATTTACATGTGAACAATACACTCACTTGCTTGAGATGGATTATTTTAAAAATTAGGAAGGGTGGTGTGACTTTATTGCTTTTTGCTATTGTTGGTGTGAGTCTAAACTCTTGTAACGATAGTCTGAGCTGGAAGAGATATTGGTTTGAGATGTTCAGTGATGGCTATTGGGTTGGGATGTCTGCTAATTTATAGGAAGAGGGGAAGAATTCAAACTCCAGTGTTGATATGGGGGGGGGATATGGTCAGGGTGGAGCCATCAAAGATTGAGGATAGTTTCCTCAAGAACCCATGTGTTGTGATGTACCTTAAGGAGAGTGGGTTTTTCCCTTACATGGAAGCCATGGAGGGTAGTGATGAGATCATTTCCATCCAGCTAGTGGATACTTAGGAGGAGCAGAAGGTCACCATTAATGACATCACCTTTGAAATCAATGCAGAGGTTATTGGTCAGGCCACGAGGCTCTATTTGGAGGGACAAAAATGGAAGAAAGTGTCAAAAAGCAGGGATTCTCACTTCTTCACGAAGATGGAGAAGCATGTCTGTATTTATGGGGGTTTCAAATGGGATGATCTGCCAGAGCCATGAAATGAGGCATGTCTTATAATTATGAAGTATTTAACTTTGGAGGGCAGATTTGGGACCTGCTACAATTACCACTTTCCTCTGTTAAACCATTTTTGGTATAATGAAGAAATTTTGATCCCCTTCTTCCTGCTTCATTCTATGGAAGTGTCAGTGATGGATGTGAGGGCTAAGAAGGTTGTACAAGAAAATTTTTGTATTTTGCATTAGGGGTTAATCCTCTAGCTGTATAATTTTCACCGAGCCCTTTTCCCTCCTAGATTTGTCTCCTTAAAATGACCCACCCCTAACCCTACTGATATCCCTAAGGATACTGAGGTGATTCATCCCCCCTTGACCTCTTCCTCTAAGACCCCCACCTCCTTAGGAAAGAAAAGTAAAAACCCTAGTCCCAATGTGAAAAATTGGGAGGAACAAATTACTATTGATGATTCGATTGATGAAGATAATGAAAGCTGGAGAAGGTCACACAAAATTGCCAAAAACTCCCGGTTGAAGCAAAAAGCGGTTAGAAAAAGGTATATTATGGAGGAGGAAGAGGAGTTGGAGTCTGGGAAGGATGAAGAAGAGAAAAAAGTGAAGAAGGAAGACAAAAAAAACCCAGAGGAAAAAGGCTATGGAGGAAGACAACTTGGGTATGGGTAAGGGAAAAAGTACCTTGACTTTGGCAGGAGGAGAAAGGAGCATGGATTCAACCCATGTGTCGGCCAGATTCAAATTAAAATCAATGGATTTGTCTATGAAAAAGGACTCTGGGGTGGACAAGAAGGGTTCTCCTCTTACTGCCACTTTGGTGATTGGGTTGTGTAGGGAGAAAAATAGTCTAGAGGTTGATGAGGGTTGCGCTAAGGGGAAAGAAGAGGTCACGCCTAGTGCTTCAGAGATAAGAAAGGAGGAAAAAAATGTGGAAATTCAACAGATGAGGGAGCACATGCAAAGGATGGAAGGAAGGGTCAATGACCTGAATATGAGCTTCTTGACACTTGCAGATGTTGCTGTGAAAGTCATGCACTCGATGGCCATGAACCTGCATTTTCTAAAATAGGTGAACCAGAAGGAATCTAAGATGGTACAGGATGATGGGAAGCTATTTCAGTTCCTGGCAAAGGACAAGTTTAAGTTGCTGATAATCTCAGGGGGAAATAACCCCAAATGATTTTGTTTTGTTTCTTGTTACTGGTTTTAAAAAAACTTCTCTTTGTTGCTTCCCCCTAAGGGCTTGTTGTGATGGCTATTTTGCTACTTTTTCTGGTAGTTGGTTTACTCACAATCTCTTGGTAAGACTGGGTCTCTATAACATTTATGGTAGGTTTATGCTTTTTGGTTACCATCGGATAACTATTATTTTAGCTTTTAAGGGTGGGATTTTAAATTCTTTTTTTGTGGGTTGGAATGGCTGGGATAGTTATTTTTGACGATTAAAAAGGGTATTGGCTGAGGGTGGGCTATGACTGGTTATGTGTTGTAAGTGGTTGCAAGCTCTATGCTAGTTTTGTTGTAATGGGTCAGTCCCCTTATTCAGTGGTTGCAAGCTTTATGCTAGTTGGATGCTTTATTATCAAAAATATTATATTTTAGAAAATCCTCAATGATAGCTTGTTTACCTTCCATAGATACTGACTCAAAGAACTTATTGGCACTAGAGATTTCACCAGAAACTAGATGATCAAATATAATGCCTACATACAGAGTGTTCGTACCAAACTCAGAATCTGAACTTTCTTCTAACTTCTTTCCTTTCTTATTCACCTCGAGTCTAAACTATTTTGTGCCAGTGTCAGTGGATTGATATGATGACTCATTACCAGAATCAACAATGTATGGCACAATTTTGGCTTTAGCATTCTTTGCAGTAGTAAACACTAATCTAGTGACCTTTCTCTTTCTAGACGAACCTTCTTCTTTAGTTCCATCGGTAGGAACTAATGCAATTGTTATACTGGAAGGATTATCGAGAGAACTTATAGTGATCCTTCACAATATGTTTTCATGTTCCTTATTTTTTATGTTATGTTCTTCTCTATCTTTTCTCATTATAGCTTCTACCTTCCATTCTGCATTTTTTTTGGACTTTTTACTATAAATTTCCATCCATTTCTATCTGGATTGAACTATCTGCATGATGCAACTGTCAGTGGTAACAATAAAATTTATTTCCTCCTTATACTTTTCTATCACAGAGGGAAGAATTCTATCTCTCTGATGCATTCTTCATTTCATAACAAAGAAAAATTATGTGATATTATCTTCCATATCACCAATTCTTTTATTTTTTCAATAACCTTTTGCAGATTTGGTGTGCTATAGGTGTATCATTTGACCATATAACAATTCCTTCTCTAGGGATATAATTTGAGAAATACAAAATCAAGCAAATAGTTGAAGAGCCAAAAAAAAAATCACATTCTTGCTTCTAGTCTTAATTTCCTTAAAGTTTTCAATGAATTGATCTTTGATAACAATACACAGATCATGATTAGTACCTTTCACCATATTATGAGGGGCGTAAATCGTCGTTGCTGACATAGAGTTTTCACGGTTGGTTAGTACTCTTTGTAGCCGATGAATTATGCTGCATATCTTACTAGAAGATCATTTATGGTACTAATTTTGAGAGACCATCTATCATGAGTAGCTCTGGTTAGGGAAACTGCTTCGTCAGTTTTGTAACTTTTAGTTTTCAACACTTCTCCTAGGTCGCAGTGACTAGTAACTTTCTTCATTACTTCTTTGAAATCAAATGACAACCATTCTCAAGCCAACAGAAAATATCATGGAACCTACTAATAGCCATTCTTACCCAAATTTCATATGCACAAAAATCAAGGAATGTGTTGAACACGTACAATTTTTTCTAAACCAATACCCTAAATTCAGGTTTTTTTGCACCATTATAATCACTCAACTTGGTCGCCCACAAATCAATAATTCCATAGATGTTGAATTTGTCCAACTTGCACTTTGGGTGAATTCAAACATCTTTTGTAGGGAAAAAACCATGAGTTATTCTGGAAAGACTTCCTAACATATCATTCTTAGTATAAATATTAGGGCACAATTTGAACACTGGATGAGGTTCTTGATTTTTGTCAATAAGCACAAGAGTGAGATTTCCATCTAATGCCATTGCAAGAAATTCATATACAGAGATGAAATTCTTTAAACTCTAAGATTATATTTCTCTTGCACAATAGTTCTTTATCTCTTGTTTTAATGCAAAGTATGAAATGAGTTGTAAGCCTTCGTATTTAACACGCAACCTTGAGAGAATGCATAAATTAATGTAAAAAATACATCGTAAGACCATTAAAACACCTTTTTATTGAGAGGAATATCCGTTGCTTATTCCATTAACCGATAGTACCTAAGTAGGAGTAGACATGTATTGATTTTGCATTTCTTAGGATGAGAGATAGATAGAGACACTTTTTCTCCCCCTTACCGACAACCATAAGTTTGATCAATTTTTGGTAGAAAATTGTGTGTCGGTGTTGGAGTTAGCGACATCTTTACTGACCCAAATATTTTAATCTCTTATCTTACTTTTTCTTTATCAATAATCTTTGTTGGGTCTGTCCTCTTAGCATCCATAGATCTATGATATTTTGTAATTTGTCCAATCTTATTACAGTTGTAGCATTTGTTACTCTATATCTTCTATCTTGGCCTGCACTGGTTAGCTTTATGACCATATTGAAAGCATGTATAACAATATGAAAAACACATTATTGCTAGATTTTCTACATTGATTAGCTTTGTGACAAAAAATATTATAGTTAAAGTATCTAACAATGAAGGATCCATTATTAGGGTTAATCCTACTTCAACAATTTACTACATTATGACCAAATTTATTTCATTTGAAACAACAACCATTGAAATAATGATAATTCATACTTACCTGAGGGTCTGTCGGGGCCTTACCTTTATCCAATTAATTAGGAGTGGGACGATTTACCAAAACCATTTTACTTTCCTCAAGGATAGGGCATTGTTAACATTCACTAGTGTCACATCCAAGTCCTATCTTATCTTTAGGTGATTTTTGAGCCTTCAAAATATCATCCAATTTTTCAGATATAGAATTTTCATTCTTTTCTTATTTTTGAACTTCAACCTTACTAGCTTTCAAGGATAGAAGTTCTTTTCTAAGTGTATCATCTTAAAATGGAAGCACTTCCATGTTAAGAGAGTTTAGCCCTCCTTAGGGGACATTTTTGACCTCCATCATATCATCCTCCTATTTATGCATCATCTCATGCTTCTGTGCTGGTTCAGGACCCTGATTGGGCCTCTCTGGGCACCTCTTACCCCACCTGGCATATTTTCCAGGGGTTCTGACCCCCTGGGTCAAGGTTGAACTTGAACTTGACCTAGGTCAGGGTCGACCTTGACCCTAACCTTGGTCAAGGTTGACCTTGACCCTGACCAGGGTCCCCCTTTCAAAATAGGAAGCTTGTTGGCTGCCGGGGGTCATCAAAAATTTAGTTTTCCCGCTTCCGGGTCGGCTGTTTCAGGTTCCAAAGTGTTGATTCCTAAATTATATTTAATATAGGTCCTTTTCTAGGGGAATGGGTCTAATTGGAATTTAATTATCCTATGTCAGCCTCCTTAGAAGATTGTGCCCTTATTTCATATAAAAGGAAGTCTTTCTCTCTCATTTTCTTTAAGTCTTCTAAGTGCAAAAAGCTCTAATCAAGATTTTTTCAAGAAGCAAAAAGTTCAAGCATCCATTTACAAGTTCTCAAGGTGTTCAAGTCTTCCTCTCAAGCATTCAAGTCCTCCATTGAAGATCAAGGATTCAAGCTTTCAAGCCTTTGAAGGGATTAGGTGCAAACATTCAAGATTCAACATTCAAACCCTAGATCTAGCCATCATGGTGGTGTGATCT